>JAVJIF010008999.1:0-146821 GCA_038442645.1 Agave tequilana | reverse complement strand
CATCATATTTACCATCACATTTTCATATTTATCATTTAATTCTGCACATTATTAATAATTTGTAATTTATTGTGTGCAGGCCTCGAATTAATATTTTAACAATAAATAAAGCTTAAAGAGCCCAAAAGCCCAGATCCAAGCCCATATTTGAAGCCCAAGAGTCAAAGTGCAAATATCAGATTGTCAAAGTGCAAATATACAAGGGCTAAAGGTGCAATTATGAAGATGAGGGAAGGATAGAATTCTACCCAACCCTAAACTCTTGCAGGATGAGCATAAAAGCCAAGAAGAGAAGGAAAATTCGTGAAAAAGATTGGGATCTAGGTAACTTGATTCCCAAGTATATCCAAATCAAAGATTTAAGAGCCAGGATGCAATTTCTAGATGGAAACGCCCAGATGGACGGAACCAGGAGAGGCCACGCGCCAAAGCGCGTGGATTTGGCTACAAAAGTGCCGCGTTCCGCGGCAAATTTCCCATTTCCGCGGCATTTCTGACGAGTCTGGGGATCAGCTTTCGTGGGAGAGTTGTTAACTGGACTCTAACTCCTTCTGCACCTATAAATACCCCCTGCAGTGCAACGTACAGAGGCGTCGAGCGAAGAGCCAAGGGCCAAAAGCTAGGGTTTAGTTTTTAGGTTAATTTTATTTTCGTTTTATATTTGTAAATTTTGTAACTGAGAGTGGAGGAAACTTTCATGGAGGATGGAGTCTTCGCTTGTACTGAGGTGACAGCGGTATAAGCCCGCTTATCTTCCATTGTTAATGAAATCCTTTAAGGTTCGTTTGTGTTATTATTTTATGTTTTTCATCTTTTGTTTATTCTTGTGTTTCTATGTTCCTATTTTCTTTCTTCTATGTGTTCTCTAATGCCTTGTGAACAATGAGACCCAACTGCTTCGAGACTGCCTAGCCAACGAAGATCCCTTGATGGCTTATGGCGATGAACATCCTATACGCCATACTTGCAAGTTTCCGAGAAAAGGTAAATCATCGCACGGATCAAAGGTAAGCAGGTTGAAGAGGTTTGTACGTGTTTTCTTTCTTTTCTTCTTTAGTTTAGATCCACATCTTCCTAAATTCTTCTCTTCCACTTCAC
Organism: Agave tequilana; assembly: GCA_038442645.1. Taxonomy (NCBI): domain Eukaryota; kingdom Viridiplantae; phylum Streptophyta; class Magnoliopsida; order Asparagales; family Asparagaceae; genus Agave; species Agave tequilana. Next base: position 145,723 of record JAVJIF010008999.1, on the reverse strand, counting down.
TGTAAATACCACCCATTGTAAATACCACCATCATAACTAATAAAAAAGATAAAAACTTTAGAGAAACTTGCTTAACGCTTCCATCGCAGTCCCTCCCTGAGGATCACGACCCGCATAGCCTTGCTACCGCGGATTAGTATTGAGCACCTCGCACACCTTTAATTCTCAGATCTAATATTCATATTTGTGTGCAGGAAAATCAATCAATAAATTGGCGCCGTTGCGGGGAGGGACGGTAAGTTTATCTCTAAAACAAAATTTAATTTTTAACTAATTCTTTATTCTTTCTGTTTGCAGGTTTGGAGAACAGGAAACAGAAATACAGCAGAAGCAGTGGACATATAGTCCTCTGTGCCTCTGCCCTCGAAGGCAGAGCATCAGAGACTACTGTTTGCCGCGGATCCGCGGCCATAGCCGCGAAAACGCCGGCAACAGTAGAGGATTACTCACTGAAATTTTTGCAGGATTCTGCAATTGCAAATACTGTTTCTGCTCTGTTGGGTTTGTTCTGTGATAAACCTGTATACTACTAATAATTCAACAGTTAAATTATTGTTATTAAAGATAAAATTGATTAGACGTTTGCATATTAGGCACGTGTCTTTCAATCCTTTATTTTTACTGTTGAAGAGTGCTGGAGAGCAAGGTACGTACGCATTGCATGTAGAATAGGACTCATCTCTTGGTTGATTTTCTGCTTTGAGTGAATCTTATCTACTTATCTTGTACACTTGCACTAATTCATCTTAAGGGCATAACCCATAACAAGATAAGGTGGGATTTCATCACCCTTCCTTAGCCCAAAAATCATATCCCGAGCACTCACTAACCCAAGCCTAACTTAAAAATTAGTAGACGTTGGCCCTAGGGACACTCGGACTCAATTAGGAGATTATCCTAAGGGGGAACGGTGTTGGAAGTTGACTCCTGCCAAATCAGTGTCTAGGAAGGGGATTGAGGGCCGAAAGCCCGAAGTGTGGTGGTTATTTAATTAAGGAACGTCTTTGACGGAAAACCTCCCACCACTCTTGCCCCGACCTGGCTGATTAACTTGTGGTCAAAGTCTACATCCTACCTCCCGTGGACAGTCTAACCAGTTAGGAGTTGTCTAGGTCTAGGTCTACCCTAACTTAGGTTAGAATTTTTCTTTTTTGTTTGTTTTTTCTTTTGTTTGCTTTGTGGATATGGCCTATAACAATAATTTTTTCAATTTTAATGAGGATCCATATTATACATCACCTCTTTTTCGGATATTACCAACCCGGCATATCATAACTCTAACCAACCTAGTGTGCCAGATTGGTCTTATCCGAATCATTACATGCCCCAGTCCCAATACTATGAACAAGATTGGAATAATCATCACTACTCTTCACAGAGTCAATGGGGATTCAACACCCCTGAGCCATATGGTCAACCACCTGTTCAACCATTATCTTCATATACGTCTTTTCCCACATCACCAAGGTTTCAGTCCTCCATTGATCTATTCGATGGGTTAGAAGAAAAAGTGGATCGGTTGCAAGATACGATGAATGATCAAATTTCTAGACTTTCAAACATTTTTGAGCATCTTGATAGGAACAAGAATCATTCTGTTTAGAAGACCTTGATCAAAATTCAATTTCATCACATCAATATGAACTTGCTCAATCCCAATCCTTGACAAATTGGCTATTTTTAATTTCAATGAGATGAATTAGATTATGAATGTGAACCCGATCCCCAACTTTGCGATTCAGTTTCCATCTTCGAATCTATGTTGACTCCAGTATCCTTACCCAATTTGGACCAATTTTCTGAGCCAACATTTATTCCCATACCCATAGATCATGAAATTGAATCACCCATTTTTGATGATCATATTGAACTTGACCAATTGTGCAATTTTGAAAGTCCCATGGAAAAATTGGCAAGTTCCCATTTTATGAGATTGAAACTAATGAGATATGTGACCTAGATTCCCAAATCTATGATCAAGTTCAAATTCCCGAATCATTATTGACTCCTGTTTTGTTACCCGACTTAGGTAATATTTAAAGTCAGTTTTGATTCCCACACCTATCATTCCTGAACTTGAATCACCAACATTGAGTCACATTCCATTGTGGGAAAATGATTGTAGACTTGAGTTTCAATTTCTTGACTTGGACCCACCTCTTGATCCTAGCCCGACTCCTGAACCTTTACTTGATTTGAGTTTCTTTCCTGAGTCGGTATTAGATCCTGAACCTATCATTCTTGAGTCCAAGTCAACCATTTACCAAGTCACATTCTTTTGTTGGACATAGGTATAGACCATGACTCTGTGATGATTTCCAGGACTGGTCATGTAAAGGGAGTAAGTTTCACGAGAGGATCTTCCATGATCCTATTCATTCTGGGGACTGTAAATATGTAAATAAAAAAGAGGTCAATAAAGGTAGGTCCGTGAACTACCACGTTATCTTGTTTGGGCCGCATTTCGTGGACCAATTAGAACCACCACCGGAACCACCCCCTAAGGTAATTTTCCGCCTTCCCTTGTTCTGTTTCATGCATATATGCATTCATTCATACATTGAGGACAATGCATGAGATAAGTGTGGGGGTGGGCTTTACTAACATACTAACATAGGTAGAAACTAACAAAATATTTGCTAAAAAAAAAAAAAAAATGAAAAAAAAATTTAAAAAAAAAATGTTATAAAAAGAAATATTTTGACTTATTTTTTGAAAGAAATCTAAGTTAGTTTTAAGGATTAGGAAAATCATGATTAGGATTTCTAAAACTTGGTCAAAATAATAAATTGTTTAATTTTTAGGTATAGGAAGAAGAAATTGAATAAATAATTAGTCTTGATTTTTACTTTAATGAAATGTGCATACCAAATGCATATCTAGGATTCTAAGACAAAGACCTTGTGCCTCATAAAAAAAAAAAAAAAATCACCAATTAAGCTGGATACATGTGCCTCAAGAAGCATAAGTATTCACGCCTAAAGGTGAGTTCTAAATAAAAATAAAGTCCTTAGTTTTGTGGCCTAGTTCATTCGAATTTGAGTCCGCGGGGTGTTTTCTCACCTGGTGCCCTAAAGCCGACCGGTTTGGGAGCCACCGACTTTAAGTTCGTTACATGGGTGGATTAGAAAGCCTAAGAAGACTAAGAAATATAATATATGTATTAACACATCTAATAATCAATTAGTTAGGTATGAGGGCCTCAAGAAGCCTTGATGCTTACACGAAAGAAAATTAGATGCGTTATACATATTAAAAAAAAAAAAAAAAAGAAAAAAATATATATATATATAAAGAGGCATGAGAGTCCAAATTAAGGAATTCCTAGATTCACAAGGGTGCATATGACTTTTGGTAACGAAAAAGACTATACAAACATTCATTTTAATCCTTACCTAAAATGAATAACAATTGACTTTATAAAGACCAGGTTTGAAGAATGAATAAAAATGAGGATCCTAAAACTTATAGACTACTTAGTCTCTCAATAATAATTCAAATATTTTCCATTTTATGGATTTTGTGGGTGTAATCCGCTGAAAACCCTCACGAGACAAACACTCGTCCTCTAGGGTAACCTAGGGGTTTAACGGCTTGTTGCACGTGCTAAGTGCAATCGTGATTCCTACGAAAGTGAGTTAGGTTAGATTAATTCTTCTTTTCTTTTTCTTTTCTTTGTTTTTACTCGAGGACGAGCAAAAAGATAAGTGTGGGGGTGTGATTGGTAGTGAAAAGTGCATTTTTATCATCATATTTTACCATCACATTTTCATATTTATTCATTTAATCTGCACATTTATTAATAATTGTAATTTATTGTGTGCAGGCCTCGAATTATTATTTAACAATAAATAAAGCTTAAAGAGCCCAAAAGCCCAGATCCAAGCCCATATTTGAAGCCCAAGAGTCAAAGTGCAAATATCAGATTGTCAAAGTGCAAATATACAAGGGCTAAAGTTGCAATTATTGAAGATGAGGGAAGGATAGAATTCTACCCAACCCTAAACTCTTGCAGGATGAGCATAAAAGCCAAAGAAGAGAAGGAAAATTCGTGGAAAAGATTTGGGATCTAGGTTACTTGATTCCCAAGTTATATCCAAATCAAAGATTAAGAGCCAGGATGCAATTCTAGAAGGAAACGCCCAGATGGACGGACCAGGAGAGGCCACGCGCCAAAGCGCGTGGCATTTGGCTACAAAAGTGCCGCGTTTCCGCGGCAAATTTCCCATTTCCGCGGCATTTCTGACGAGTCTGGGGATCAGCCTTCGTGGGAGAGTTGTAACTGGACTCTAACTCCTTCTGCACCTATAAATACCCCTGCAGTGCAACGTACAGAGGCGTCGAGCGAAGTGCCAAGGGCCAAAAGCTAGGGTTTAGTTTTTAGGTTAGATTTTATTTTCGTTTTTATTTTGTAAATTTTGTAACTGAGAGTGGAGGAAACTTTCATGGAGGATGGAGTCTTCGCTTGTACTGAGGTGACAGCGGTATAAGCCCGCTTATCTTCCATTGTTAATGAAATCCGTTTAAGGTTCGTTTTTGTTATTATTTTATGTTTTTCATCTTTTGTATTCTTGTGTTTCTATGTTCCTATTTTCTTTTTCTATGTGTTCTCTAATGCCTTGTGAACAATGAGACCCAACTGCTTCGAGACTGCCTAGCCAACGAAGATCCCTTGATGGCTTATGGCGATGAACATCCTATACACCATACTTGCAAGTCTTCCGAGAAAAGGTAAATCATCGCACGGATCAAAGGTAAGCAGGTTGAAGAGGTTTGTACGTGTTTTCTTTCTTTTCTTCCTTTAGTTTAGATCCACATCTTCCTAAATTCTTCTCTTCCACTTCACTGTAAATACCACCCATTGTAAATACCACCATCATAACTAATAAAAAGATAAAAACTTTAGAGAAACTTGCTTAACGCTTCCATCGCAGTCCCTCCCTGAGGATTACGACCCGCATAGCCTTGCTACCGCGGATTAGTATTGAGCACCTCGCACACCTTTAATTCTCAGATCTAATATTCATATTTGTGTGCAGGAAAATTCAATCACTGTGCCTCATCTCTTCTTTCATGAGTAGAAGAAGGCTCGGGATGAGCTAAAATCCCCGAAATATCGACACCTCCTCCGCTCATTATATCAACCTCTAGCTGCTCATCCTCGTCAGTGGCGGCGGATCGATCAACGAGCTCCCCTTCCTCCGCAGACCCGTGGCCTCTGCTAAGTGACCTGAGAACATGGACTAGAGGAGTTTCTTCTTCAGCTATCTCTTCCTCCCTCAGTGCCTCAACGACAGCAGGGATCTCTTCAGATTGAGAGACTTCGATTGTCAAGTCTCTTCGAACCTTCTTCGGAGCGGGTTCAGCAGTGGGAGTAGAGCCTTGACGACGCTTGCTCACCGCCTGTCGAGACTTAGTTGCTTGCGGCTCTGCCCTAGTCGCTTGTGGCTCCGCCCTTGGTGGTCGTGGCTCCATGGTTCGTGGCTCCCTTCTTATTCTTCGCCCAACCTCCTTTTGGGCCTTCAGGTATTGTTCTACGAGTTTCGTCGGTTTACTAGAATCCGTCCTTGCCTCGAGACTTGCATTGATGCTCTCGATGCATGAAGACGCCGGAAAAAAGTCTGGTGTTTGGATGGCCTGGGAGTACCAAGTGCAGAAGCTGAAGCTCGTACGGCACTTGGGCCCTTCGAGAGGTAGACGGAAAGTTACTCCCGTCCCTCCAGCCACACTATAGTACCAGGCCCGGGCACCCTCGAACAGGTTCCCTTCGAAGGCGAGTCGAGCATGGGGTTCCCAACATAGAGTTGATCATAGCCGAACTGTCGAGCGAAGCGATTCGGCATGTACGGCTCAATGGTGCATGACGTCCCTTGTCGGAAAAGCACATATCCGGGCCGGATATTGAGCAACCACCAGAAGGCTCCCGCGATAACCTCGTGAAGTCATCTGGGCCAACAGAATCAACAAGTAGATCCCCGAGAGATGCACCAGGGATCTGGGGGAGGCAGCGATTGAGCTGGTAGTTTCGCAGGGTCTGAAAGGCACTTCCGGACGTAATATATATAAGGATCACGCCATTTCGAACCCTCCAACCGCTGTATAAAAGGGACAGAACTCTCCCTCCAATGCACCGCCGTCATCAAGGAAGGGAAATGCATCACGTACCAAGCCATGAGGTACGTGTAAGGCAGCTCGACATGAGGGTTGGGACGCTTCACCGTCGGACTCCCCTCTGAGTCAACATACGGCTTTCCTCGGAATCTACAGTTTTCGGTGGCTCGCAGAAACTCTTAGTGAGCGCCCGCAGTCCGCTCTGAATACCAGCCGCCACGGCCGGGAGAAGGGCTATGGGGTTGCCATGAGCCAGGAGCACCGCCGGGTACACCATGTCAGCAACAATGACTTCATGTGGCAGCGTGGGCACCACACAACGCTTTAGCCACAGCATCAGAAAGCCCGCCAACAGCGCCCGATCGGAGATAGGGGTCCGGGCTTGATGGTGAAAGCTTTCAAAAACCAAGTCAGGGTCGAAACCGTCCTCGTTCGACTCCGTGGTGTAAAAACTGTCAGGAGCCTGGTCGATCCTGTCTTCAACCTCCCTGTCGGAGCTGGGAGCCAATCGAGTTATCCGATGGTCTTTGGTGTTGACGTTGTTGAACAAGTAACTGGCCCAAGACAGTTGCTTGACTCCCTGCGACCGCCATTTGGTTATCTGGCCGCAAATGTGGAAGTGACATAGCACTTCCCAGTAGGTCTCATATATTAGGGGAAACTCCTCCTTCAAATGGTAAAGCTCCACAGTGGTCGGGACATATTCCTCATAGGGAATGTCCCCTGTTGCCAATCCCGAGACTTCATGCAGCTCGTGCAGAGCGAGGCCCATCTCCCCGACTGGAGTGAAGAACGTCCCCGTCAAAGAATTATAACGCTCTAGAACCCGAAGAAGTTCTGAGAGCTTTGAGGGATCCCCACTGCACGGCTCTGACTGCCGGGTACAGTCCCACACGCTTTAGCAGATCCCCGAGCTCGGTGAGGACAAAGCCGACCATCCTGCCCCACCAATAGTTCTCCGTGGAACGGACCCACCCCGGTGCACAGAACCCAACGGGATAATCACCCTCCGCCTCCATGAATGCGTTGAGGAAGGTAGTGCCAAGTTGTGGTATCTCCCCAGCCGGAACATCGGACTTGCGCGAGGCTATCATGACGGTATACTTTATGGGAGCCCAAATCACCGAGAGTAATCTCAGGGACATATCGAGAGAGGTCCCATTCCATCTTCCGAAGGACGGACATGTGCTGGAAATAGGACAGCGGGAACATCCTCTCCATGTTCGGAAGAAAGAATCTTCCACCCCTTATTTGACGGAGCCATTTGTAAGTCCCGTCATATACGCTATGGCCGCCATCGTGGATACGATCTCCGAAGAAGAAGGCAGGCTTCTCCAGTTTGATGCCAGCATCCGTTGCAAATGTTGCATCAGTCATAAGCACCCGAAGAGTCCTCATATCAACATTTGAGAGCCTCTCCCCACGAGCCTGCGACTTGTCAGCTGTCACAGGAACAGTCCTTTGTAACATAAAGGTCAAATCCCGATCAGCACCCCTACATGTCCAAAATGGCGCTTCTTGGCGAGTGAAGTAGCAGGGTTTGGCGCTGCAAAAAGAAAAGGACACGTAGTTAGATACTCTATCAAAAGCAGAAAAAAAAATGCTAAGTGTTCATAATCCGAACGCAGAAGAGACACTGGACGCAGGAATCCGCGTCCAGACCTGCGCATCCACGCAGAAGAGACACTGGACGCAGGAATTATCAAATCCGCGTCCAGACCTGCGCATCCACGCAGAAGAGGCACTGGACGCAGGAATTATCAAATCCGCGTCCAGACCTGCAGGATCGGCGTCTCCACAACATTCTCCTTGATGTCACTTCTGGGGTGCGAAAAGAAGGGAGTTATCCACCTTAACCCTTCCATCACCATAATCGCCAGAAGTTAAGGAGGGTAACTCCCTTCCTTTCACATCCCCAGATGTCAAAGTGCTTGGACTCGGGTGCCAGATTCATCAAAATCAACAGCTGATGAAACAGAACGCAAGGATCAAATCCGCGTTCTGTAAACTAAGTCCGCGTCTGAACCCTTCACAATTAGAAAATATTCTAAGTGAAGAATCTGAAGCGCAGGACCCAATGGCGCGAGGGTCCAAACCCGCGTCATGGTTATCAACCCAAAGACTGCGTCTGGGAATCAAACACGATTTAAATTCGTGTGTTAAGGGTTCTTAAAGGTTCTTTGAACTTCCTTTAATGGCGAAACTTTTGCCTAAAAGGCATTTACCTTGGAGACCTTGGAGAACAACATCCTGCGCAGAGGAGGAGCTGCCCCTCCCGGCCTCGGCGACGGTCGCCTTTGAAGAAGAAGCAATCGGCTTGGTCTTGGGAGCCATGGCCAATTCGATCCGAGGTTCAAACAGATGAACTGAAGAGGAAGTTCTCTTTCTTAATCTTATCAGCGAGTGCGTTCGGAGAAGAAGAGGAATCTTCCCAACTGTGGCCTTTTATAGGCACAAGGATTCGCGAAGATACGCGGCGTATGGCCCGATGAATTCTGCGGCGAATCTCCGTTCGACGCGTGGAACAAAATCACTTTAACGCACAGAGAAGATCATGCGCCACGTCTCGGCAGTGAATCGTCGCTCGACACATGGCACGGATCATTTAATGCGCCAGGAAATCCGCGCGCCAAAAGGCGAAATCCCATCGGTTCCCCAGGCCAACTGGCAGAGCAATCATGACGTGGCACGGACTCGCACCCGACGGCCATGTCTCTTCGATGGATATGCCCCGTCAGCATCGCCATAAATGCGCCCAGACAATCGCGTCTATATTCAAAAGATGCGTCTCTCCGAAGTTCGCGTCTTCAGCTGAACATCGCGTCTGCCTTATAAAGATCAGTCGCGTCTCCATTGCCAAAGGACACACTTTACAGAAATCGCGTCTTTACAACAGTACCATCTCCGCTTTTTGAAAAAGAACCTGCGTTCGGCCTCCTGCTTCTACAAAATCAGTTCAACAGTACACTGACGCAAGCAGACGACCAACCACTCCTGGCTTAAAGCGCGCCAGTGACAGACTAAAAGCAATCGGGGAGGTTTAGACTGTGCATCTAGACACTCAACATGATCAATTCTGGGGGCTTCAAAGAGTTCAATAGTACACTCACGAAGACCAACTCCAGATAAGATTAAACCCGGAGCATCAACAGTCCAGTCATGAAGGCGAACTCAGCTAGAGTCCAAAGTATTTCGAAATCCGTCCCAGTTAACTGCGGAATATCGAAAACTTTGGAGGGGTTCTGTAGGCTGTCTAAAAATCACCAAGACAAGCCACCAAAACGCAGAGATCCAAGATCCAGGCGCAAGGCTAAATGTGACAATCAAGACGCGAAAGTCTCAATGCCCGCGTCTCAGCATCAAGGCGCGTTGGCTCAACGCCCGCGTCTCAGCATCAAGGCGCGTTGGCTCAACGCCCGCGTCTCAGCATCAAGGTGCCCGAACCTTGGTTGCAACCACCCCGATTATGGCGCCATCCACCGCCCATGTAGCGGGGAAGTTGGCCCTCATCGTGAGCACTTTTAGGGGGCACGATCACCCCCTAAAAACCCTATAAATAGCCCTGTCACTATTGAAGAGGGGTGGGATTGGGCGATAAAAAAAAGGGAGAGATCATCAACAGAGAGAGAGCTCGACTCTTCAAGCCAGCTTGCTGCATACAAGTTGCTCTTCGCCTACCTTCTCTTTTAGAGTTTTGGTGGACGGGGCTGAGTTACTCCCTTTACCTGCCAAGGAGAAGATTCCTCGACGGTACTGACGGTCATCTGGTCAACGGAGAACAAGATTCACTCTCCACCGCCACACGAAGAACCCAGCACTAAACAAAGGGGGAATTCAAGATTCAATATTCTCCCTCCCTTTTAACCGGAAGATTAGCCTGTTGTAATTTTTCATCTGATTCAAGGAAAAGTTGCTCCAGTCCGCTTTTACAGTTTTCCGCGTCTAACAAAGATATGCCTCAACTAATCCTTAATCAATAGTGGTAAATAGCTACACATGAAATGACGCTAATAAATACTCGGATTAGCAAAATAAATATGATGAATGTGCACTGATATCTCGTGAAGCGATACCGGTAATCACATTAGCAAAATACATCAAATAATCACATGAAATGATAAGGGCAAGACATACATACATGTAAACAACTGTAAATAGAAATTTAGATAAAAGCAAACACTCACATGAAATGACGCAGTTTCAGAACCGAATCGCCATCTGATCTTCACTGTACGAACCGGTACTGATCTACGGATCATCCCATGGATCGGTCTTCGAATCCCCTATGTATCGGGTCCACAACGAGCACGAACCTGGATCGGGCTGGGTCTCCTGTTATCGAGCTCAGATCGCACGAACGAGTCTGGGTGCCGCAAAATCATAATGGAGGTTGGCGGCGCTTTGATGAAGGCTCTGGCGGAGGCATCCGGGGCCGCGGAGGATGTCGTTGGATAGAGCATCTCGCCGTGAAGGGCGTGGGTGCATTCGCGCTCGCCGACGGTGATCCACGGCGATCCACGGAGAGCCGGAAAATGGTATCCCACACACGAAGAATACATAAATACCAATAATACCCACATTAATATACATAATCAAGTATTATTAATAGGGGATCTTATAATAATAGACACATATAGCTTTTGATCACTAATGACCAATACCGGAGAGTCTACATTAAGCATGCACAAATTCATCTGAACCAATTGAGACTAATTGAAGCAAATCATAGTTTCACCTACTGTAAATGCTAATATCAATTGGAGGTCGCGGTTTCATTGTTTGTTGAATCCTAACAGGCAACCTTTTATTTTTATTATAATGGACGAAGCATAAACAATGTGCATCATACCATGATGGTCAAGGAGTAACATATTTTAATGGGATAGGTTTGAGTTTATTTGATTAGCGAAAAGAGACTTTTATATGATTTATCAACTGCTGGTCCAGACCTAAAATAAGAGGAAAACCAGAGAAAATGATGAGAAAAAAAGAAGAGAAGAGAAAAGAAAAATAAGGAGAAACATGCAGAACCTAATAAATATAGACAGAGAAACTTACATGATAAACTTCAACTAGATAACTTAATTTCTCCATTCCCAAATTGATAACAGTCAGTACATCAACAATATACATAGCATTGCAAGAGTAGTAACCATGTAAAACTCTTAAATCAAAATCAAACTTAAGTGAAGACTATATTGCTAACAAACTATCAGTTGCATCAAAACCGAATCGGGAATTAGATCAAAAGTGTTGTGTCAACCGATTTACACACAAATAATTAATTATGAGCACAATATCATATGCATCAATTCAGGGTATAAATCTAAATGATCAAATTCATAAAAAGGAAGAGAATCAAATGCTCACGGCAAGGGGGTTCGCCGGCGGCGGTCGACGGAGATGAAAACCGCGGAGGATGACAGTGGCTCAAGGATCTCGTCGGGGAGGATGCAAGTGTGCTTGCGCTTGCCGACTGAGGAGATCGGAAGAGCCGCGGGTTGCCGGAGTGGAGCTTGGCCGGCCAAGGAGAGGGTTGATGTGGCATGGTAATGACTAATGGGAAGACGGGTCGGCCAAGGAGGCATGGGGTGCTTGGTCACGGCTGTGAGAGGAGAGGAGGGTGCAGTGTGATATCTCAAAGCATGGAGGGAGAGAAAAGGGGTATGGGGGAAGGTGAGCTGCCGAGAGGGAGTTGATGGAGATGGAGCTCACGGCTATGTTTTGGGAGATGGCGGAATGGCTGTGGTGATGAGTGCGGCAAACCAAGGAGGGGGGAATTGCATTGGCGGCTGGATTGTGGGAGGAGGAGGAGGAGAGATAATATCAAGTTGATTAGGTTAATTAAAAGAGATTATCTATAGGGTTAGTTATTGGGTTAATGGGTATAAAATTGGTGGGTTTAAGGGTTTGGGTCTAATTGAGTATTGGGTTAGAGAATATAGAGTATAGGCTATATGGCAATGGGCTCACATGGACTTGGGTTTGAGAAAAATATGAAAGAAAAGAGAGATAATTGTATGGGCTTGGATCAAGGGCTAATGGGTAATAGGTAAATGGAGTTTAGGAATAGAAATAAAAAAGAAAGAAAGAATAATACTACTAGTATCAAAGAATAATAATAAATAATGGTAATAAGTTATTAAAATATTGAAAAGAATTAATGGTAATAATATAAGGCCAAATTACCCTTTACCATCTTAAAATATTTTGTATATATTAATAATAGTAATAACTATAAATCAAGTTAAAGAATATTAATAAGATAATCAATAAAATGAATTAAATACTCAAAAAATACGGTACTTTAAACTAGGGATATTACAAACAGGAAAAAGAGTATATGAACCAAAATTGGGGAATGAACTTTGTGAAAATTGTGGACAAGGCGGTTGAAAATTTGACTCGAGGTAGGTGAATCTCCATTGGTTCTGTGAAGAATAGAAGTTATTTTGAAAATCTTGGTTATAGGATTGGAGATATGGGTCATAATGAGTCGGATAATCCCAACTCGGCATATATTGGGTTTATGTTGTACATAGACGAGTTGAAGTTATCCGAGTCAAATGAGGTCGGAATGAAATCTGGATTCATATTATGATTGAAAGAATTATTATTGTTAAAATCCATGTCATAGTATTCAAAAAAGAAAACAAACAAACAAGCAAACAAACAAACAAAGAAAAAGGAAGAAACAAGGCTATGCTAGGGTTGACTTAGACCTAAACGACTTCTAACTGGTTAGACTGTCCACGGGGGGGTACATTATCAGAATCTGACCACGAGTTAATCAGCCAGGTAGGGGCAAGATCAGTGGGAGGTATCCGTGCCGAAGCAACGGGCCTAATTATGCCAAACCACTATTCTTCGAGGTTTCGCCTCTCAATCCCCAACCTTAGACACCGATTTGATAAGAGTCAACTTCTAATAATTTACCCCTTAGGTCAATCTCTTAAATGAGTCTGAGATGTCCCTAGGAGCCAACGTCTATCAATTTTTATTTAGGCTTGGGTTGTGTGAGTGGGGAGGTGATTTTTGGGCTAAGGGAGGGTAATGACTTCCCCACCCTATGTTGTCTTAGGTTTTGCCCTTAAGTTTAATTTGTGCAAATATGGAATATAGATAAGAATGAACACAAAAAAGCGAGTAAATCTCTAAAGTGTTGGTCCTAATTATATGCAATGCAATATGTACACCTCCTATCAATATCACAACACCACAAGAATAAAATACAGTATATTAGAATGAAAATTTGACACGTGCCTAGATGCAAATGTCTAAACCATTTTAAAGCATCCAATTTCTGTATTTTAGTTCTTAAAATTATTTACAGTGCACAGGTAATATAAACAAAAATTAGCAGCAGAATATAAAAATATATAAGAATTTACCCAACCACACTTGAGCAAGTGTGGACTTCTGCAATGCTAAAACTTTAACCTGCACACTAAAAAACAAAGAAGAAAAATTAACAAAAATGTAAAATCAAACCGTTCCCTTCCCTGGCAACGGCGCCAAAATTTGATCGGGGGAAACCGTGCACAAAATATGTCGTTTTGAAATTAAGATTTAAAGTGTGTGTGTTTTGGCTTCCTCGATACTTCCGTTATAGTATAGAGGCTAAAACGAGTTGAATCCACAAGGACGGGAGGCGATAGAACCTTTATCGGTTGATTCACGTATATGTTAAGGATTCTTTAAAATTTTAAAGAATGAAAAGAAAAGAAAATAAAGAATGAAAAGAGGAGTACGGTGAAATACGAAGAAGTGAAAAACATAGAAAAGAATGGTATCTGTGGTTTTTGATATTTCTAAAACAAAGTGAAAAAACAAAAAAAACTCACGGCTACTAACTATTAATGACTCCACCAACACGCTAACCTCTTAGTGATAGTTGCCTCACATGTACCATTGGCCATCACTAGTCCTTGGTTCAAGAGCGATTCAAAGCATGACCCATATGTAACTCATCATAACCCAACTCAACAAAACAAGAGCAAGCTACACTTAAACCATCAAAACTAAAAGTTGTTGGCCCAGAGGCCTTCCACTCTAGTTTTGATGATGTTTAACTCATGTAGTTATGTTTACTAATAATCTTGTGATGTTTAGTTTCAGATCATTAACCAAGATATTAGTTTGTGATTAGCTTCAACAAAGGAGTTTTGAAGCCTTTCACATGGTGATTCAAGAGCCCGAGCATCAAGATCATATATAGCACTCGTTGGAGTCAAGCTAAGTGTATCACGGTTTATATCGAGTCGACTTGAAGACGGAGTTCCTCAAGAAGACATCGGTACCATAGTTTTTAGTTTGTTTTAGATCCATGTGTTAAGACTAGATAGTGTGATATGCTCAAGTTCACAACAACACATGTTTCATGTTTTGGATATTCGGTTTTTCAGTTTTTGGTTTAACCGATATTGTTTTCATGAATAGTTAAGATCAAAATAAGTTTACTTAGTTTTATGTATATTAGATTCATTCTATATACATGCTTGCTTAAACTTCCTAGACAAACTTATTTTGATATGCCTATTCATGAGGTTTGGTGTTTTGGTATTTTTAACAAAACATATTTTGGTAATTAAAGACAAAAACTATGATATGTATATGTTTCATGTATATTGGACCTATGTCCATATGCAACATGCTTTAAAATGCTTAAGTATTATGTTTTTGTATTTGGATATGTTTTGGACAAAGTTTATTTGAAAAGTCTAAGTTTGAAAAAATACAGGTTTTGGTTTTCGGTAATTTTTCCATAACACAAAAATAGTTCAAAATATTTGATATTTGTGATGAAATTTTTAACACATGTTTGTATATCATATATAATATTAGAAACTATTTTTGTGGATTTTAAGAGATTTATGAGAATTTTTAGAATATTTTTTAACAAGTTTTTCTGACCCAGAACCCTGCCTGCCAGGCTCTGGCAGTCGACCGGGCCGGTTGACCGGACCTAGACTCGGTCGACCGGGCGGTCGACCGACGTGCACAAGCTTGTGCACGTTGGCCAGGCACTTGGGCGGTCGACTGGCCAGAGAGCTTTGCTCTCTGGATTTTTACGGTCGACCGGCCGGTCGACCGCTGGCTTCCAACAGTCATTTTTTTGACCATTGGCGGTCGACCGGACGGTCGACCGCCAGCCGCCAGGGCTGACAAAAAGCCCCAACGGCTAGTTTTTGATGGAGGGCTATTTAAGCCCCATTTCTTTGGGATTTTGGTTAAGATTTTTAGAGCAAAAATTTCTCCTATTCCTAAGTGTTTTTACAAGGTTTTCAAAAGTGTTTTAGAGCCAAAAGATCCATCTTATTTGTTTTAAAGTGTTTTGTTTATTTCAAAAAAAATAGGTTTTTGGGAATTAGTTTCTTGATCTAAAAATCTATATCTATTTGGTATTTTCCCAAGAGATTTTCTTTGATCAAAACACTTGTTTTTCACTTGAGCTATATCACTCTATCCTATTCTATAGGATCATTTGTTTTGTGGGAA
Organism: Agave tequilana; assembly: GCA_038442645.1. Classification (NCBI taxonomy): domain Eukaryota; kingdom Viridiplantae; phylum Streptophyta; class Magnoliopsida; order Asparagales; family Asparagaceae; genus Agave; species Agave tequilana. Next base: position 130,114 of record JAVJIF010008999.1, on the reverse strand, counting down.
AAGAGTTAGTTTGTGGTCTTTGTAACCACCTTGTTGTAAACCTTTTGCTTTGTGATATCCCTCTTCGGTAGAGGTGGATTGTGCTTGTATCCCTCTCGGTGAGGTGGATTTGGTTGCATTGGTGGAGTTCGATACTCCGGTCTTCGGTAGACCATTTGTATTGCCTCGGTGGAGGTTGTATTGGTTGAGAGAGGAGTTCGGTACTCCTAGTGAATTGGAAATCCTTCTCGGTGAAGGCGGGGACGTAGAGCTTGGTGCTCGAACCTCGAAACACATCTTGTTGTTTACGTTTGATCCATTGACTCTCAACTCTCTCTCTCTTTACTTGTGCATTGCATTATTCATATTGTCATATCTTATATGCTTGTGTTGTGCCTTGCATTGATGCATATTGCTTATTTTTATATGCTTGGTTGTGCTTGTTTGTGTGCCTCACTTGTGCTTAACCACGAGAGCTTCATATAACGCCTCAACTCTTATTCAGAGGAATCAAGAGGAGTTAGTCCAGAGCCCTTCATGGGGAATTCGGCTACACTCGTTGGTTGCACTAGATGTTGTTGCAAATTAGTTTTGTAATTCCGCATTTAGTTCTTAGATTAGCCTTATCACCTATTCACCCCCCCTCTAGGTGATTTCAAAAGTAAGCATGGAGTAAAGTAATGTTAGCTTGTTAGAGAGTTAGGAAGTTAGAGTGTTAGATCCATCATCATGAGCCATCAATGGCTCTTGCAAGAGCAAGGCCAAGTAGAGGCTATTAGATTCATGTGGATTATCATAAAAAAAGTTAGACTAGTTAGTGGTTAGTAGTTAGTTGCCATGAGAGAAAAGATTAACTAAACATGCAAAAGAAATTAGAGAGAAGAAAACAAAGATAAGGTAAGAGAGCACCTTTCATAGATTATCACCTTCTATTACAAGCACTCTTGCTTCCCAACATGTACCACTATCTCTCCCTGTTACAAGATCTCTCCCTATTACAAGATCTACAAAATGAAAAAATACAAGGGAGGAAGAAGAAGAACACTAACCTAAACTATCCGAAACTATAAAATGGAAATGAAAACTATCCTAAACTCTGCATATCTCCTGCTCTGGAACCCCAAGGGGGTATTTATAGGCACCAGGGAACGGGGGCCAAGGGGACAACCCCTGGCCCAAAGCCAGGCGCGCGTCGCGGCCGTACGGCTGCGGAAACGCGGCTAGGGCCGCGTTTTCACGGCCCTATGTGGTCGCGCGCGCGGTGCTTTGAGCCGCGCGCTGTCCTGTTTGTCTCATGTTAGTTTCTGTGCCCGGTTTCTGGTTTGCAGCCCCTGAATTTGACAGAATCAGCCTCCTAGGTCAATGGCTATCTTTTAGGCCTTTAATCACCCATTAAATTGTGATTTAGGGTCTGCTTCTTCATTACACACCATGGACCTAGAAACATGCAAGAGAGGAGTTATTAGCAGAATTTAATATTAAATAAATGTGAAGATGTGGTATGAAATATGCAGTTTTAGTGACTTATCACACCCCCACACTTATCTTTTGCTCGTCCAGAGTAAAACAAAAATCTAAGAAAATTATTACACCACTTTCGTAGGTGACGTAATTGCACTGAGCATGTGCAATAAGCCGTTAAACCTCTAGGTTTTCCCTAGTGGAGGAGTTTTGTTTCCTGAGGGTTTTCAGCGGATTATACCCACAAAATCCATAATGAAAGAAATCAAATGTTAGTATTTTGAAAACGCATTTTTGAAATAGAGAAAAATGTTGAAGTATTTTTGCGAAAATATAAGTGATCCAAGGTCATAGGTTAACCAGAAAATTAATCTTCCTTAAACTAAGTCAAAATGCAAAATCTTGTTATAAATTAAATATAGGAATTTAAAATTGAATTGATTCTTTGATCTTTCATAAAACTCTTAGAAAAATATGCACTTGTGAACAGTGAATGTTTCAGGGTTATCGACTCTAACTTTCATGCCATTTATTTATATTATTATCTATATATATTTTTTCCTTCCCTTAGTTTTCTTAGGCTTTCTTATTTACCCGGGTAGTGAGCCTTTAGTCGGTGACTCTCAAACCAGATGATCTTAAGGCATCAGATGAGAAAACATCCCTCGGACTTAAGGACTCGAGTAAACAAGGCCACAAAACTAAAGAAGATTATTTTATTTTTGTCCACCATTTTAGGTATGAATAATCATGCTTTCTGAGGCATACTTTACCCAACTTCAATAAGTGATTTTTATTATAAAAAAATTTTAATATATTTTTTATATATTTTTTTATGGTATTTTTAGTCTTTGTTTCAATCCCAAAAATTGTGTAAGTGTGAAGTGCATAAATTTAAGGCAAAACATTTAAAATCAAATTATCTTTTCAATCTTACTTTCTTATCCTAAAATTTAAACAAGATCTATTATTTTGACTTGGTTTAAAATTTCATAATTTTAGGTCTTCCTAATTCCTAAAATAATCCTAATTTTCTAAAAAATGGATCAAAACTATTTCTCTTAATTCAAAAAGTTTTGTAAAAAGAAAAAGAAAGAGTTTTTTAAATTTATTTATTTTTATTTTTTATTTAAAAAGAAGTGTAAAAGAAAGAAAATGTAAAACTAATTATGTTAGTAAATCCTCACCCACACTTATCTCATGCATTGTCCTCAATGCATCGTGAATGTGTATAGACATGAAACAAATGGAGAGGGAAGGAAAATTACCTCATGGTGGTGGCTCCAGTGGTGGTCTGACTGGCCAAGCGTTGCTACCCAATCAAAATATCGTGGATCTAGCAGGTGGGTTTCGCCTCAACTGTGCATCCCCTAGAAGGCCTCACCAGGGGGCACACACTAAGTCATTTCGAGTGCTATAAAGCAAGATAGCTCCCGAGGAGTAAGGAGATCACAATCATAAACAAAGCAAGATTTGAACAAAACTGTAGTTCATTATCGTTTCTATGTATTACAAAGTTTATGGATTACTTCCTCCTCTTACAAATGTGGATACATCCAATAAGTGTGATACAAGTACAAGTTTTGGTTTTGCATGTATGCGTTCTTCCTAAGAGAAAAAGTAGATGCGCCCATTGTTACATCCCCAACTGCGTCCCGGTAATGATTCCTAAGCAAATAATCCACTAAGGTTGGATGAGTGACGACACTGAGAACTCTCAGAAAGACTACCAGCAAGAAGAACCGCGACTAAATTGCAAATCGAAGCCTGCAAGGCGAAGGACGATATCTATCCCAAGACCGTAGCTCCGGAGTGGAGATGGACAAGGAGGTGACATCCCATAAGAGCACAGGCGATCGGTCCCTGATACTAGAGCTGGCGTCGAATACCCTTATGCTTCCTGCTACATGCTCGCTGCAAGGAAAGAAAGGGGGTCAAATCCAAATTTCTCCTCTGTCTGCTTCGACCAAAGGCCAAACGTGCAGACCAAGTAGAAAATAGGTCATTCCCTATCCATCCCCACAGTTGGGCCTTATCGCAAGAACTAAAACTTCTAGACGAGCCCTTCGCAAGAACTAAAACTCCTTGACAAACAGATTCCCGAATATTAGGAGTGCAGTAGGCATCACCACTCATTCTACCTCCTTCCTCCACTGAATGAAGAACGAAGGAGACATCACTACTTGAAAAAAAAAAAACAAGGCTTTAAACAGCAAGAAGCTTTCAAGAAGCAATTCAGATCTCTCCTGAAGAGTCTCACCCTATATATAGGGGAAAGAAGCCTAAAAGTCAATCACCCAGACTCCTAATCCCAAAGAAAGACGAAGCATCGCTCCACTTGGGACCCTATGCGTGTCATAGAAGAAAGGACTTGAACTGTCGCGCCAGATATGCCATGCCTTCATTGAAAATAGCCCTCATACGGTTACTTTATTAGCACTCCCACTTCAGATACACGGTACCCACCTCGAACACAGTGTCGCACAAGAGGCAGTAATAAGATTGGCATTGCACCGAATGTGACGCACATTTAAAGCTCTGCTAGACTATATGGACACGCCACCACTACAGGACAAAACTTGAAACGACAACAAGCATCTTGAGTTCAGGCCCAGAAAGTTCTTATTTCATTCTGCTCCCCTCTCTACATCGGAGACTCCGAAACCTGAAATTCCCCAAGGGAGAGTTCCTGACATCTTCTGAAGAAAAGGGAGCAGAGGGTGCATCTGTAGTGGTCACTTTCTGACCCGCGTGAGATCATGACACATGTCTATCTAGCCTCTGATGGATGTATGACGCGTGACTACTTTGGGAACATTTAACCCACTATCTTCGCTCAGTTCGAATTTCAAACAGGTCAGGTGATTAATAAAAGAATCATATCCGATTATAGAGATCTTTATCATTATGCCTAATCCTAATTCAAAAGAGACAGTTACTCCTCAAGGACAATTCGTCCTTATGTAAGGCACGGACTATCGGATAGAGATGAATTCTCTCCTATCTCAATTCAAACTAGGATGTTCAGCTTAACTGCCATCAAGATGAGAATTTTAAGTATTCAAACTGAGTAAGACTCCCTAACCTTATCTATTTGGCATGACTTGTATAAATAGGGGATCCCTTCCAATGAGAAAGGGATCACATTCACACGAATCCAGAGAACCCTATTGTAATCGTCATTGACATAGTGGAACTTCTCTCTCGCCGTGATTTTTTTCCTTTTGGGTTTTCACGTATTTTTATTGTATTTACGATTGGCTTTTTAGTGATTTGGCTACATTTACTTTCCTATTTTTGGTGCGTGAACTGATTCTTTAGAAATTACCTACTGCACAAACTTCAAGTCTTCTCTCTTGATCTTCTTCATCTTGACTTGAACATAACTTGGTTCCTTTGAGCTGACTCTTGAGTGCTAGATGTGATTTTTATGCTTAAGCTCTTGAACCAATATGTGTTGACTTTAAAAGTTGACTTTGAGCCTATTGATGAAGTTAAACTCTAAACCATGATTTTGACCTGTAATTTAAATAACACAAAATTATCAGTACTATAACTACATGAGTTAATCACCATCAAAACTAGAGTGATTGACCTTTGGGTCAACAGTAAGTGAGTGATTCACCTGGGTGAGATTCCGCAATTATTATTCCGATATTCAACCATCATCCGAGTCTGAGACGATGTCTTTGTTGTCTACATGTGTTTTTTCACGGGGCAACTTACCGGGGGGGGGGGGGGGGGGGGGGGGGGGGGTTTAATCATCTTCTATGAGCCACATTTTGCTTTTCTTTGGCATGTTTTTAAGGCATCCAAACAAGAGTGTGATGAAAAATGAGTTGAGCTCACTTCCTCTGCAATTGTGGCTCAGATTTTCCCAACATAAAACTGACATAAGTCAATTCCTAGAGTCTGTTTTCCTTGCCATACATGCCATTAACACAACGTTGAACTTGCTCTTCCCATGCTACAAAATCAAACAAACATCCTTGAATCCAGTCAGTCCCCATCCCCATGCCAAATTTAAAACGGATTGATGCTGTCTTCATTGGAACACTACTATCAAATTGAATAATTAATGTGAATTCAGTATCTCATAACTAGAGCTGCCTAATTTTTTATCATCATCACATGAGACATCCATTTTCATCCACCGAAGGGACCTATAGATGTTTTCGCAGCATATAAGGAAGCCGTGATCCCTCAACTCCCTTGGTAACAAACATTTTCTAATATCTGTACTGATACAAAGTGCCGTGAGAAATTTGGGCTCGTTTTTCGTCTGTTGTCCTCCTCTGTTCCCAAACGAGCTCATCTTTGTTCAATTGTTTGAGAAAGATGCTGGGCTGCAGGCAACTGTATAATTCTACATTTTTCATGAACTAGTTGGCACTTGGGCTCGACTAGCAATGGCTGAAGATGAAAGAGAGAAGAAGAAGAAGAAGCAGGGAGGCTTCAGGACAATGCCATTTATACCTGGCGAGCTCTTAAAACGTCTACATCATTTTTTTGTTTGTGTAATGGCTGATGAGCTTTGTGGTTGCCCTCAACAGAGAATGACGTCTGCGATAGATTTGCCGCGGCTGGATTCAAAACGAACATGGTCTCCTACTTGACCCAAGAGCTCCCATGCCTCTCGTCGAGGCCCCCAACACGCTCTACAATTTTGGCGGCACCTCTGCTCTGACCCCGATCAACGGTGCCCCTGATTGCAGACTCCTTTGCCGGTCTATTCTGGACCATCACAGTCGGCTCCATGATCTACCAGCTACCAAGGAACCTACAATCATTTCTTTGTATTAGGCCACTCATTCTTTGATGGTTGTCATGCCTCAAAAATATATATATGAATTTAGACTGGGTGTATGATTCCCAACATCAAAAAGAACTGCAAGGCCTCTTTTGAGCTAAAAAAATCCATGCTTAACAAATCTATTTATTGTTTATTACCAGTACTGTTGGGAGCTGTCAGAGGTCCAATGCAAACACAAGGGTATACCGAAGAACAATCACAAATGCAAGAACAAAACAAACAAGAAAGAATGCGAGAAAACATAAATTTAACGATATTCGACAATTGTCCATGTCCTCGGGGCAGAAAGAGAGAAAGAAAGAGAGATCTTATTCAAATCACCAATTCAGGTTACAAATAAGGGTACAACACACCTAAATATATAGATAGAGAGCTCATGAAGAAAAGGAAACCAACAATTCTGAATCGGATCAAAAAGAAAATTAGAATTCAATGAGGAAACGGTTAGAACACGTAGCTGTCGACAGTCAATGAGGCATATCGACAGACTGAGACGACAACTCTCGAGTTGGTCACCTGTCGACGAATGAGCTATGTATGTTGACAATCTAAGCCATAGCTGTCAACAGCCATTCAACCATGTCGACTGACTGACAACCACTACTTCTGTCGTGGCCTATCTGAGTTTTCATTGTCGACAGCCACTAGGGGCCTATCGATAGCGGCCTTCAACTATTCCTTTCTTTTGTTGTTGCTGCTACTATCCCCAATGAGTTAAAAAAACTCTACCAAAAAGATTTTAGACTCTCTCTCCCCACATTCTCTACCTCAGTGAGGATTTCTCAAATTTAAGCCGAACACAACGAATCACCGTGTTAACTCAACCGGGCTGCACCAATGCGGTTGCCCACGTACCCCAGCCCGAGGGATCAAGTTATCCGTAGTTCATTCAAACGAGCTCCACGAACTTAAGCAGCCGGAAGGATATGAAGTAACTTCTTGCAATTCGTGAACTTTACTCCGTGACAACCTTGGTTAGCATATTGGCGGGATTCTCTTTCGTGTGAATCTTTTTAAATCAATCACCCTCATCAAGAATCTCCCGAATAAAATGGAACCTGGCATCGATATGCTTCATCCTTGCATGATACACCTGATTTTTGCCAAATAGATAGCACTTATGCTATCACAGTTGATCTTCAATAGATCCTGATCAATCCCCAAATCGTCAAACAATCTTTGAGGCCAAATTACCTACTTCGTAGCCTCCGTCATGGCCATATACTCAGCCTCCATAGTAGACAAAGTGACAGTAGAGCGTCAAGTCAACGGTGCTTAGGCCAATGTGAAAATATACACACATCGTAGACCGGCGCTTGTCAAGATCTTCTGCGTAATCGTAATGAAATATCCAATACATTTTTACTTACCCGTAGTATCCTTCTCGAACACCAATCCAACATCTACTGTACCTTTGATGTACCGTAAAATCTATTTCACAACCTCCCAATAACCCCTACAGGGATCGTGCATGTATCTTCAACCATGCTCACAACTTGTGACAAATCGAGTCTTGTACGCACCATAGTGTATATCAAACTACCAACTGTGCTAGCATAGGGTACGTGAGACATATACTCACGCTCTTCAACTGTAGTAGGAGACATAATAATTTTTAACTTGAAGTGAGGGACCAATAGTATACTTATAGATTTTGTGTCATCATTGATGTTGAACTTCTGAAGTACCTTCTATAAATACCCCTTTATGTCAAGAAAACCTTGTCACTTTTCGGTCTCTCCCAATTTTCATGTGTAGCAACTTCTTTGCTTCATCGAGATCCTCATCTCAAATTCGAAAGATAATTGTTTCTTCAATTTATGAATAGCGGATCTACTCTTAAAAGCAATGATCATATCGTCTACATACAATAGTAGATAAATATACTCTCCACCATGTAGCTTATTGTAGTAAATACATGGGTCATAATGACTTCGTGCGTCCCTCTTGCCTCTTATGAAGTTGTCGAAACGCTTGTTTCACTCCTTGACGATTATTATATCTCATAAAGAGATTTCTTCAACTTGCACATTATTTTCTCTTTTCCTGCAGTCTTGAACCCTGTAGGCTAAGTCATAAAGATCTCCTCATCAAGATCGCCCATAGAAAGGTAGTTTTCACATCAAGCTGATCAAGCTCCAACTCTTATTGTGTCACCAATGCCAGTAATATCCTAATAGATGAGTGTTTTATATCGAGTGAGAATACATCATAGTAATCAATGCCTTCTCGTTGCTCGTAGCTTTATCTACCAATTTGGCCTTGTAGCCTACAGTATCATCATCTAAAGATACTTGCTTCTTCACAACACCCACTTACAATGAATAACCTTCTTCCCTTTGGGAAATTATGTCAATTCTCAAGTGTCATTCTATGAAGAGAGTTCATCTCTTCCATCATGGCATCCTTCCACATCTTAAACTCCGAACTAATTTCAGCTTTTCTATATGTAGATGGGATCGCCTCTTCAATGATCAGAGGATCATAGGCTACAATCATATTTGTAGTGAGCCAACTGGGCTTACGTGAATTTCTTTGACTCTTTCAACTGAAATAGAATCTTGAACATCACCATAATCTGTCCTTGATACTCATCATCATCAGCATCCTCATCAGCTACATGATCATCACCCTGTGTCACCTCAGATGTGATCTTGAATGATATTGAACTATCTGGAGATGATGGAATAACATCACTCTTCACCTGTTGTAATATCTTGTTGGTTTCTCATTTCCACCTGTTGAGAGTTCATAGGCTTCACTATTGAAGCCTCGTCAATGTGACATCCTTGTTCAAGATGATCTTTTTGTCCTTTGGATCCCCAACTTGTAGCCTTTCACACTTTTCTTGAAACCCATAAACACTCATTTGCTCGCTCTCTGACCCATCCTCCTTGACATGGTAATAAGACGGACAACCAAATTCCGAAGCGAGTCGTAGTCTTGAGCAACTTTTTCCAACCAAACTTCCAAAAAAGTTTACCTCCTATCGCAGACGATGGTAACCTGTTGATGAGATGGCAAGCATATGTCAATACCCTAACCCAAAATTATTTCGATAATTTGGTGTTGGATAACATGCAACGAATTTTCTCCAGCAAGCTCTTGTTCATCCTTTCAGCCACCCATTCTGTTGCGGTGTCTCTCTAACTGTGAAGTGCCTCTCTATACCCTTATCGCGGCATAGCTGTAGAAGAGGATCGTTGGTGTACTCACCACCATTGTTTGAATGGAATACTTTAATCTTCCTTCTCATATTCTTCTCCAGCTCCTTTTTCACTTCACAAATAACTCTAAGACTTCCTTTGTGTTTCATGCTATATACCCAATAATGCCTAGAGAAATCATCAATAAAGAAAACAAAGTAGTAGTTACCTTCAATAGATTTTATCTTGGTAAGTCCCTAAACATCCATGTGAGCATAGTCAAGAATCCCCTTGGTGTAATAAAACCGCGGTGCCAAATTTCACCTTGGTCTTCTTGAAGATGATGCAATGCTCACAAAGCTCCAATTTATAAGTCTTGGCACTCTTCAATAAACCTTACTTTGCTAGAGCTTGCAAAGACTTTTCATCAGTATGTCTGAGCTTCATGTGTCATAATCGGGTACAATCATCATCTGAACTAATAAAAATTGCCACTTGTTCTGTAACTGTATTACCCTTCAAGTAATAAAGCTTATTGCATCGGATGCCCTTCAACACAACCATCGAGCCTCTAAGCATCTTGAGAACACCATCTCTACTAGATATCTCTACATCCAATGCTTTAAAGTACCAATTGAAATAAGATTTTCCTTCAATTGAGGGACATATCACACATCCTTCAGTATGACACCATCCCATCAAACATCTTGATAAAGACTATATCTATCCCTTTCATGCTGCACGGATGATCATCACCCTTGATGATGGAACAACCATCTAGCTTTTGAAGCTAGAAAACTAATCCTTATTTGGACACACATCATAGGTGGCACCCGTATCCAATACCATTCAGAATCACCTAAGTATCCAACAGTAGTAGTGACTGAGAATGTGAATACTGATGAGTCTGAATCTAATCTACTTACCTGTGAAGTACCACCACCCTGTATATTGACCACCTGTACAATATTTGCCTCGGGCTTTGACTCCTTGTTCTTATCCTTGATCTTTGGGCAATTAGCCTTGCAATGCTCCATCTCTTTACAGAAGGCATGAAAATCACCTAGAGGGGGGTGAATAGGTGATATGCTAATCAAAATGCGAAAATATAATAATTTAAATTAACAACTAAAATAGTCAACTCAAAACAAGAAATGAAGCCGAATTCCCAATGAAAGGCTATAAAACTTCTCCTCTAATTCCTCCTGAACAAGAGTTGAAGTGCACAATTGCTTTCTTACTTAGACAAGAAAAACTGATAAACTAAGAATAATAGAAACAGAGCAAGTAGTATGAAACTAAACAAGATGAATTAAAGCAATATGGAGCAAGTATAAAGTATGCACGAATAAGAGGGACGACAATCACAAAAATAAAGAATTTGTTTCGAGGTTCAGGAAACTGTTCTTTGTTTCTGCTTTCACCGAGTGAAGAATTTTCACTATCCACCAAGATTTTCACAAAGGACTCAATACAATAGTCCGCACAAAGCCCAGAGTTCCAACTCCAACCTTCACTCCTCTACACAAGAGGTGAGCACAAAGTCAATAAAGTTTACAATCACTTAGTGACCACAAAGATCATAAAACTTTCCTCAATACAACTTCCTATAGAATAATGTAAAGAATTGAAGCTCAGAAGATTGTGAGAGAAAAATCAGTGAGAATTGAGTCTTTGAAAGTTGAAAAAACTTGTAGAAATGATTGGAAATAAGAGATCTTTTGAAATTTTTCTAAAAATTTTCAAACAATTTTCAGGGAATTTTCTTTGACTTCCTTGATGTGTAATCCTCTACAAATGACCCCTATTTATAGGAAATAGAAAAATGTAATTGGAGAATTAATCTGGAAACTAAATACCTGATAAAACACTAGTGAAATATACCTGTTTTGGAATAAGACCAAACAATTTAAATTAGAAGAAATCCGTTGGAATTCAAATTTCCAAATCTAGACACTCTGGCTATCGACTGACCGGTCGAACGGCCGCAGCTATTTCAAAATAGTTGTTTCCAGCAATCGACTGGGCAGTCGACCGAGCCATAAGCAGAGAGCTCTTTAAATGAGCTTAGTTCTAGCGGTCGATCGCTCGGTCGATCGACCTGAAAGGCCAAACACAGTGCCGAGCATCAATCGACTGAGCAGTCGATCAACCCCATGTGCAGAGACACAGATGTGTCTGTGTGCACATTCGGTCAACTGCTCGGTCAACCAAGCATAGTATATACTAGGGCGGTCGACTGGCCCGGTCCAAAAATTCCCATAAATTTAGGTTTCAAAGTTCTTTTCAAAAGTTTGAGATAATTTTGTAAAATTATATAACAATAAAATATTTTTAAGTAGAATTAACACTATGAAATATATGTATATATAGAGAGACAAAATTTTGATAGGAAATATATTGTGTGTTTATTAAAGACTAAATTGAATAAAAATAGTTAGAAAAAATCTTTTCTCTGCGTATAAAGCTTCTTGAGCATCCAATCCTACATTGTAATCTTAAATATTCTAAATTCTTATAATGATTATTTTATCTTCAAGTATTCTTCAAGTGAGCTTCTTTCAAAAATTCACGCTTTGATCTTCCAAGCTTGAATCTCATGCTTGAATCAATTTGAACACTCTAATACCTTCCTTTGGAGGAAGAATGAAACAAAATCTTAACTCTTGAGCTCAATAAACTCAAAAACACTTGAACTTTTTAGTAATTTATAACCACATGAGTTTTGTAATCATCAAAACAAAAAAGGTGATTGTACCATTGGGTAACAATCTCTCACTTTTTGATGATGACAAAACTCATGAATTATTTATAAAAAATGTGAAGAGCTTGAAAAAGCTCTCCCTGAAATATGCTTATATATAATAAAGTTTAATATGACTAAAAGATATAGTAATAACAAATAAGTCACATGGATATCAATAAATTCAACAATTTAAAACAATATGCATAAACGACCATCCATGCATCCATTCCTCTAACCACCAAAATAAGGTATGCAATAAAGAATAAGATAACTAACTTAAAATTGTATAAAACATGAGAATGGATTTAGGATTAAATAACTCAAAAAATTCTTCTTCCTTTTTTTTGCCATGCGTCAAAAGGAGATAGAAGATACCAATTTTGAAAAATAAAAGATCATTTGGAATAAAAGATACCAATTGCAATATTAAAACAAACTTAAATAGCAATTGAAAACCTATAGATATTTGAAACTCTAAAAATCAAGTTTCCATCATACAAACATTTAATTCACCACAAATGAAAGAAAATCTATTACAATAAAGAGGTTTTGTAAAAATGTTAGCCAATTAGAAATCAGTAGAATCATAATCAATTTCAATATCACGTTTCTCATAATAATCTCTAAGAATGTGATATCGAATTTCTATATGTTGGTCTTACTATGTTGATTTGCATTCTTGATCATATTGATAGTACTAGTATTATCACAAAAAATCATAATATGATCATAATGTAAATCATAATCAAGGAGAGTATGTTTCATCCAAAAAACTTGTGCACAACAAGTCTCGGCCGCAACATACTCTGCCTCGGGTGTTTTGAGGGCCACGGAATTTTATTTCTGAAAGACCACAAAAACAAGATAATTTTCAAGAAATTGACAAGTTCACTAGTGTTCTTCCTATCCACTCTACAACCGGCATAGTCGTCATCTGAATAACTCGTCATATAAAATTATTCGATCCTCAGATACCACAAGTGCATACCAATAATGCACTTAAGATATTTAATAATGGTTTTACCGCAACTAAATGAGATTCTTTAGGACAAAATTGAAATTTAGCACAAATACTAAACATAATATCTGGTCTACTTGACGAACCAATCATGCTAGATATAATTTGAAGTCAACACTTTTATCTTATTCGTCCTTGTCAAGCTTGGTTGCAGTAGCCATCGGAGTCTTGCTAATCTTCGCATCTCTATCCCAAACTTTTTGATTAGTTCTTTGGTATACTTGGCTTAATTGATGAAGATTTTATCGCTCCTTTGCTTGATTTGGAGTCCAAGAAAGTAGTTAAGCTCTCCTATTATACTCATTTCAAACTCTTCCTTCATACACAATTCAAAATCTTTGCAAAGTTTTTCATTAGTAGAGTCAAAAATAATATTATTCTCATAGATTTGTATAATCAAAATATCATTATCAACATGCTTAGTATACAAGGTGGTATTTACTTTTCTCTTAACAAAATCCTTGTTAATAAGGAAACAACTTAGCTTATCATACCATGTTTTTGGAGCTTGTTTCAATCCATACAAACCTTTATAATTTAAAAACATAATGGGATGTGTAGGATCAACAAACCCGGGGGTGGGGGGGAGGGTTATTCAACATACACATCCTCCTCAATAAAATCATTTAGAAAAGCACTCTTAACATCCATTTGAAACAATCTAAAATCTTTTAATGATGCATAAGCAGGGGTTATCCGTATGGCTTCGAGCCATGCCACGAGTGCAAAAGTTTCCTCAAAGTCTATTCCCTCAATTTGATTGTAACCTTGAGCCACTAGGCTAACCTTATTTCGAACTACATTACCCGACTCATTCAACTTATTTCCAAAGACCCATTTAGTTTCAATTGTTGGTCTATCATAGAGCCTAGAAACAAGATGCCAAAGTTGGTTATGCTCAAATTGATTGAGCTCCTCTTCAATTGCAAAAAGCAATATGAGTCACCCTCGACCTCAAGGATATTTTTGGGTCAATATGTGAAATGAAAGAAAATGACTATAAATATCATGAAGTTTGGATCTAGTAGTTAATCCCTTTGATACATCACTGATCACAGTTCAAAAGTTGTAAAATTTTCGTCACTGTTAAACCATGAACAAATAATAAAATCTAATCATGCTTTAAAATCCTTTTAGGAGAATTTTATAGTGGCAAGAATAGGGTCGAGTCCATAGAGACTTGTTTAAAACTTGGTTATTATAAATTTAAATCTAATCTTAATTTAGTTGAAAAGTTTTTGAAGGTTAGAGTTTTTTTTTAAAAATTAAAGTTCTTTAAACATGAGAAATATGAAATAAAAAGTACTCACCGATGTGAAGACTAAGTAAATAAAGTAATGGAAAAGAAGAAAAATGAGAAGAGAAAAAAAGAGAAATGAAACCCGAAATCGATACAAGTCTTGGTTCCTTATTGTCGCCTTGACGTCTCCCTCCTCCAAATGATGTTGATGACAAGAAAGGGAAAAACTAATAACAGAAAAGAGAAGAATACATGCACTGATTGTTAAAAAAAGCATAAAGTAGAATATAAAATTAAAAGAGCAGATTAGCATCACAAAAGTTGTAAAGGCAAGTAAAGAAGGCTTAGACTGAAATAGTGCATGATCTTGATGGAGAAAGACTGAATTTTATTCATGAATCATTATTTACAACTCTCCAATCTCGCATTATAACCCACAAATTTCTCTTTTCAACATAAACTTTACAGCCTTTTGTCCACACTTCTTTAGAAAAGCTAGTATTTATAGGAAAAAACAAAAGAGGGAGAGCATATGAAGATAAGAGAAGCGTCAAATTCAAACAAATTGCGGCAGAAATGCGGCAGAAGCGGCGTTCCACAGCAATATCCTGGTC
Organism: Agave tequilana; assembly: GCA_038442645.1. NCBI lineage: Eukaryota > Viridiplantae > Streptophyta > Magnoliopsida > Asparagales > Asparagaceae > Agave > Agave tequilana. The sequence continues at coordinate 115,097 of JAVJIF010008999.1, read as the reverse complement.
GTAGGGCCAGGATCTATGAGCGGTCGTCCTTTGATTCATCCTCTATCCTTTTATCTTCTTTAATTTTGAATATCTGCTTTAGATTTGACGATCTATCTCTTTATTCTCAGCAAAACCGATAGGGTCTTCTTCTAATTTGTTTTCTTTTGAATTTTGATGATATTATCTTATCTGATATATCCAGTTTTCAGATAAGATGGCTTCTAGAACCTTTGAATTTGAATCGATCCCTTTTTGAATTTAATTGGATAAATCTGTTAATCTCTTTCTTTTCTTCCTTAATTACCATGCACGCCACTAGACATGAAAATACATCAAATAGCAAAATTTTATTATAAAATAAATACAGAAATATGACACATGTGATATTAGATATGCAATGTACGTGTATGATCACAACCCCACACTTATCTTTTGCTCGTCCTCGAGCAAAATAAAAAATAAAACCAACCTAACCTATCTCACTTTCATAGGAATCACGGTTGCATTTAGCATGTGCAACAAGCCGTTAAACTCTAAGTTACCGCTAAAAGACGAGTTTTGTCTCGTAAGGGTTTTCAGTGGATTACACTCACAAAATCCATAAAAAAAGAGAAACAAAGTGTTAGTATTTTGAAAATTATTTTAAAAAAGAGAGAAAATATTTGAAGTATTATTGTAAAGAGTTCATGTAATCTATAAGTTATAGGAAAACTAAAATTTTCATTTCTAACTTAGTCTCTATTCAAAAACTTGTTATCAATCAAGGTAAGGAGTCAAATTGCATTTTTCATCTAGTCAATTATTTTTCCCAAGTCATATGCACCTTTATGATAGCGAAATTTTGACTCGAGATTCTTTAACTCTAACTCTTATGTCTTATTTTTTATATTTTTGGTAGTATTATCCCTTAGTTCATTAGGCTTTCTAATCTACCCATGTAACGAGCCTTTGGTCGGTGACTCCCAAATCGAACGGTCTTAGGGCACCGGGTGAGAAAACACCCCAAGGACTTAAGAACTCGAACAAACAAGTCCACAAAACTAAGAATTTTATTTATTATATGGACCACTTTTAGGCGTGAATACTTATGCTTTATGAGGTACAAATACCCAGCTTAATCAGAAAATTTTTTATATACATATTTTTTCTTTTTATTTTATAAGGCATAAAAATCTTTTTTTTTGAACCCTAAGTATGTAAGTGTATAAAGTATGCATATTTCATTAAGATAAAAATCAAGACTAAATTACTTTTTCAATTTTCTGCCTAACTCTAGAATTCAAACAATAATCTTATTTTGACTAAGTATAAGAATCCTAATTATAATTCTCCTTTTCCTTAAAATTAACTTAATTTCTTATAAAAATAAGTCAAAATATTATTTCTCTTTTTAAAAAGTTTTTAAAAGATAAGAAAATATGTTTTTTTTTTTGAAATAAAGAGAAAAAATCTATGTTAGAACCCTCCCTCACACTTATCTCATATATTGTTCTCAATGTATGAATGAATAGTATGATACAAACGTAACAATATGAAGGAAGATAGTACCCGATGAGGACGAGTGGATATTATCCATATTGCCTAGTTGGAAAGATAAACAAAAGAAAACACAAAAATTATAATACAGCAATGGATCCCAAGCAGGTATAGAGATCAATCCTGATAAACAAGATCTTCCAGATGGAATTCCTCCACTTTTGGGCTCAGAAACTCACGATATGATTTTAAATGATGGCCATTCATTTGAAAAGCTGTACAATCAATGGCATTGTGGATCTCTACAGCACCATGTGGGTGCACCTTATGAACAATGTAGGGACTGGTCCAGCGGAATTTTAATTTTTCAGGAAAGAGATGTAATTGTCAATTGCAAAGCAGGACTTTCTGTCCTGGCTGGAAATCCTTTTGGATTATGACTCTATCATGAATCATTTTCATACGGGCCTTGTACCATTTTGAACAATCATATACATCATTCCTTATCTCTTCAAGCTTATCGAGTTGAAGTTTCCTAGACTCTCCTGTCTTATCCAGATTAAAATTAGGCGCTTGATCGCCTAGTATGCCTTGTATTTTAACTCGACGGAAGATGAAAAGCTTTGCCATAGACTAACCTATATGGAGACATTTCAATCAGAGTCTTAAATGCAGTTTTGTATGCCCACAAGGCATCAGTAAATCGAAGAGACCAATCTTTTCTAGTGGTGTTCACAGTTTTCTCTAGAATGATCTTGATAGCTCAGTTGGAGATTTTCACTTGGCCGCTAGTCTGTGGGTGGTAAGGGGTGGCTACCCTATAATTGATGCAATATTTTCTCATTAAGGCTTCTGATCGGTCATTGATACTGCATATTTATTATCATATTCTCATATTTATTATATAATAAACTCTATTTTTAATTCTATTTGTTGTCTAATTATATGCATGCCTTTACTAAAGGAGAAGGAAGAGAAACGAGCCCAAAAGCCCAACAAAATTCTGATTTAATTCAGAATTAATTCAAATCAAAGATCAGAGCAGATTAGGGCAAATCAGAGAAGATAAAACCAGTTGAATAAGCGGTTAAAATAGATCTTCACAAATCAATTGGTTAAAGCCAAAGATCAAAGGAGGTTTCGACAAATCCAGAACCTAATTCTGAAAATCCAGCAAAAGATAAAAGGAGATCGAGAAACTAGGGATCTGCACTCCCGGGTGTGGCCAGCTGGCCACACCCAGGCCGTGGAAATGTGGCCAAAGCCTCATTTTCGCGACTTTGTTGAAGTTGTTGTGGGAGCATTTACTCCCCCTATCTTCGTACGCTCTCCCCCTTTGGACTTTGCCTATAAATACTGAGATTTTGGAGACTACACGGGATGATGAGCAGAGATAGATTCTTAGGCTAGTTTTTCATTCTTTTTAGTGTAGATTTTTATTTTTATTAATGTAATTTTTAATTTTCTTTATGTAACTGAGAGGAGAGACGAGTTTCATGGAGGAATGAGAGTAAGCTTGTACTGAGGGTGACACCGGTTTAAGTAAGTCTTTTCTTTCATTGTTATTTGAGTCGAATCGAAGTTTTTTCCTTCTTTACTCTTGTTTTCATTTACTTTCCTCTATGTGTTTGTAATTCAAGTGAATCTGATAGCCTCGAGACTACTTCGCCATTGCAAGTGCCCTTGATGGCCTATGGTGATGAACAATCATTCCTTTGCTAGTTTAGCTTGCTCTTTTATTTGTAGTGTAAATCGAGAACGAGAAAGATCCTACACGCCCTGCTTGATCGCCTTCAAAGACTAGGTAAGTCGTAGCGACGAATCCACGGAATATGAGCACTGAAGAGGTAAGTAATTTTTAGTTTCTTTCTTTTAATTCTTTAGTTTAGATCACCACAATCTCCCAACACTTTTATTCACTCTTTTTATTTCTTTCTTTAACTTAGTTTTCTATTTTTCAAAATCATCATCTCTTCTATCTACCACTTCAAAATCTAACATAACTTATTTTCTTTTTCTTTCCAAGAACTAAAAGAACTTTAACTATTCTTTATAACTTAAAAAAATGAACTTATTTAAAAGCTTCCATCGCTAGTCCCTCCTTGTGGATCAAGACCCGCATAACCACTGGCTATAGAGATAGTATTGAGTACTTTCACATTCTATTCTTAAGTTCTGAAATTTTGTATTGTTTATGTGCAGGTTAAACCTCAATCAAAATTGTAGCTCCATTGGCAGGGAGGGACAGTAAGTAATTCTAATTTTTAATTTTACATTTTTGGTTAACTTTCGTTTTTGTTCTTGGTGTGCAGTAATAGGTATCAAGAAAATTTTTGCTGTGGTGGACATATAAGCGGCCATGAACTCTGCTCAAGAAAGCAGAGCCCAGAAACCCTTAGATTTGCTACATTCCAGTGGCAATCTGAGTGAACTATTAACCTGTATTTTTGCAGGTTGGCTGAATAGCAAAGCTAAATTTCTGCGTTATTTATTTTCTTGATTAACTCACTGTACATACTTTCTAACCTCAATAGTAAATTGGTGTTTGTTAAATGCTAAAAACGGTTTAGACTTTGCATTTAGGCATGTGTCTAATTCGTTTACAATTTACAATATTGTTGAAGAGTGCTGGAGAAAAGGTACGTGTGTATAGCATGTAGTATAGAAACACTTTTGAATTGTTTACATTGCTTAAGTGTTGCTTTTCATGTTCACATTGCACTAAATTAATTTAAGGTCTTGTCTTATAAACAAGATAAGGTGGGAAAGTCATTACCCTCCCTTAGCCTACAAACAATCTCCTCACTCACTAACTCACGCCTAACTAAAACTGAGTAGATGTTGGCCGAAGGGATATCTCAGACTCATATAGGAGACTAGCCTAAGGGAAAAGTTGATTAGAATTTGACTCGTGCCAAATCGGTGTTTAAGGTTGGGGATTGAGGGGCGAAACCCCGAAGATTGATGGTTTGGCATAATTAAGCCTGTTGCTTTGGCATGGATACCTCCCACCAATCTTGCCCCCTACCTAACCGATTAACTTGTGGTCAGATTCGATAATATTCACCCGTGGGCAGTTTAATCAGTTAGGAGTTGTCTAGGTCTAAAGTTTACCCTAACTTAGGTTAGATTTTTTCTTTTTGTTTGTATTTTTTATTTTTCTTTGTTTGATTTTGACATTTCTTCTGTGATATAGCTTATAACAATAATTTTTCTAATTTTAATGATAATCCATGTTACATCCCGACCTCTTTTTCAGATATTACCAACCCGGCATATCATAACTTTAACCAACCTAGTGTGCCGGATTGGTCTTATGCGAATCAATATATGCCCCAGTCCCAATACTATGAACAAAACTGGAATAATCATCACTACTCTTCACAGTGTCAATGGGGATACAACTCCCTCGAGTCATATTGTCAACCACCTTACCAACAGCCAGCTTCATAAACTCCTTCTCCTGAACAACCATTAGAAGAATCAATTGACTGGGAAAGAGAATGGAAGCCTTAGAAGAGATTGAGCAATGAATTAAAATTTTAGAAGACTCAAAATTCCGTCAAAATTTTCAAATTACAGATCCTTATTCTATTTTTCAAGAAGAACATACCGATTTAGAAAAGATCAATGATTCAATTCTAAAGTGATCCACTCGAATTGATAGAAGCAAGACTTAGTAGATTGGAAAACATGCATAGGAATAAAAAAACTCTCCCTACCCAATCTTTGACTATTCCCGACACTTCTAGCCATATTGATGAAAACCAAGAATCATGGTATCTTAAAGACTTTGACCAAGATTCAATTTGACCACAAAATCTTAAACTTAACGAATATCAACCCATTGACGAATTAACAAGTTTCCATCTCAACGAGATTGAACTTGATTATGAATGTGAACTTAATCCCCAACTTTGTGATTCAGTTCCCATCTTTGAATCTATGTTGACTCTAGTATTCTTACTCAATTTGGACTAAATTTCTGAGCCAATATTTATTTCCATACACACAGATCTAGAAATTGAATCACTAATTTTGAATAGTCACATTATATTGATAGAAAAAGAATGTGAATTTCAATTCTTGGATTTGGACTCAACTCTTGAACCAAAACTGACTCTCGAATCTAAAGTTGATTTTCTGAGTTAGTATTGATTCCTGAGCCTATCATTCTTAAGCCCAAGTCAACCATTCTATCAAGTCACATTTTTTTATTGGACATAGGTATAGATCATAATGACTCCGTGATGATTTTTCAAGACTGGTCATGTAAAGGGAATAAGTTTCATGATAGGATCTTTCATGATCCTATTCATATTGGGGACTGTAAATATGTAAATAGAAAAGAGGTCAATAAAGGTAGGTTCCGCGAACCACCACATTATCGTGATTGGGTAGCAACGCTTAACCAATCGGACCACCACCGGAACCACCACCTTAAGGTAATATTTTTCTTCCCTTTCTTCTTTTTCATGCATCTATGCATTAATTCATACATTGAGGACAACACAAGAGATTGGTGTGGGGGAGGGTTCTAACATAAATTACGTTTTCCTTTTATTATTAAAAAAATAATTAACATTTTTTTACTTATAAAAACTTTTTGAAAATAGAAACAATATTTTGACATATTTTATGTAAGAAATTAAGTCAGTTTTAAGGAATAGGAGAATCATAATTAGGATTTCTTATACTTGCTCAAAATAAGATTATTTGCTTGAATTCCAAGGTTAGGAAGAAAATCTAGAAAAGTAATTTAGTCTTAATTTTTACCTTGATGATATATGCATGCTTTATGCACTTACAAACTTAGGGTTCAAAAATAAAGATTCTTATGTCTAATTAAAAAAAAAAGAATATATAAATATATATATATAATATATTAGAAATCCTCTAATTAAGCTGGGTATTTGTGCCTTATAAAGTATAACTATTCACGCCTAAAAGCGGTTCATATAATAAAATCCTTAGTTTTGTGGCCTTGTTTGCTCGATTCCTTAAGTCCTTGGGGTGTTTTCTCACCCGGTGCCCTAAGACCGTTAGGTTTGGGAGTCACCGATTAAAAGCTCGTTACATGGGCAGATTCGAAAGCCTAACATAACTATGGAATAATATCACCAAAAATAAAAAATAAAAGAAAAAAAGGTTTAAGAGTTAGAGTTAAAGAACCACGAGTCAAAATTTTACGGTCACAAAGGTGCATATAACTTAGAATAAAATAATAGGCTAGATGAGAAATACAGTTTGACTCCTTATCTTAATTGATAACAAGTTTTTGAATAAAGACTAAGCTTAAGAATGAAAAGTTCAGTTTCTCTATAACTTATAGATTACTTAATTCTTACAATATACTTCAAATATTTTTCCCTTTCAAAATGTGTTTTCAAAATACTAACACTTTGTTTCTCTTTCTTTAAGGATTTCATAGGTGTAACTCACTGAAAACCCTCACGAGATAAAACTCGTCCTCTACGGAAAATCTAGAGATTTAACGGCTTGTTGCGCATGCTCAGTGCAATCACGTGACCTGCGAAAGTGGTCTAATAATCTTTGGTTTAGTTGTTTTGCTCGAGGATGAGCAAAAGATATGTATGGGGGTGTGATCGGTCATTGATACTGCATATTATTATCATATCTTATATTTATTATATAATGAACTCTGTTTTAATCTTATTTGTTGTCTAATTTATATGCAGGCCTTTACTAAAGGAGAAGGAAGAGAAATGAGCCCAAAAGTGAAATCACCTAGAGGGGGGGTGAATAGGTGATGGCTATATGAATTATGGCAATAATGCGGAATTTAAAATTTAACACACAAATAGCACAAATATAGACTTGCAATAAATATAACAATAAATGTGCAAGAATTAAAAGGAGTAGAGTTGGGAGAAAATTCGAGCAAACGCAAACGCAAGGATGTGTTTCCGAGGTTCGAGCCACGCTCTACGTCCCCGCCTTCACACTTGAAGGATTTGCACTACTATCGTTGATCCCACCGGATCGCCAATACAAGGACACACTTGTCCCTACACTTGTGATGCCGCAACACCACCCGAAGCTCACTAGCTCCCTTGAGGCCGATGCCTCTACAACTTCACTCAAAAGAAAGGTGATCACACTTGATCAAAATAGCTCACTTGCACAATCCTAGAGCCAATGATATAGATGTAGAGCTTGGGATTGTGGTGTGCAAAAACTAGAGAGAATGTAGAGGAATAGGCTACAAGTTGGGTGTTGGGAATTTAGGCTTTGAGAAATCTTTTGTAAAAGAAAGGAATTGAAAATCTTTGTAAAGCTCTTGTAAAATCTTTTGGAATTGCTTTGTAAAAATTAGTTCTTATCAATATGAGGTGACCCTCTATTTATAAGGGTCAAAAACAGCCTCACAAAATCGTTGGTATCAAATCCCAAAAGAGAATCAGCCTGAAAAAATAGCTGTTGGATCTGTCAGAACTTTTGACAGAGTCCGGTCGACCGGGTCGGTCGACCGCCAACGGTCAAAAAAGTGACCGTTGGGGCTCTACGGTCGACCGGGTCGGTCGACCGATATAGACATGCACAGTTTGTGCACATCGGTCGACCGGGTCGGTCGACCGGTTACTGTGAGTTCTGAAATATCAGAACTTCCAGAACCAGAATTTTTGGGGTTTTGGGTTTTTGGTCTTGGGTTAAATTTTTTTGAGACTTGTAAAAACATAGAGTATGAGCATATGTCATACTTCTATCATGTTAAAATAGTTTGATAAAAATCCTTTTGATAAAAACTTGTTTTTCCATAAAATTGTTTTTCCAAAACTATTGTCTTTCTAAAAAGTTTATTTCCAAACATGTTCGCTTTAAATCTAAGTTAGAAAATGGAAATTGAAAATCTTTTTGAAGCCATGAACCTAACTAAGAGGTGTGTGTGTGATAATCCCATAGCTCTACTTCTAATATCTAGCTTTGACAAAATATCTAAAATAAAAAATAAAAATACAAATCTTGTTTTCTTGTCGTCTTGATCTTGTCTTGATCTTCACATCATCATCTTGATCCCGAAGCATCCTAGTTGTGCATAGCTTGGGAATCTTCATTTTTGCGGCGTCCAAACTTGTGAGTCTTTTAGCGGAGCCGTCAAAAACCTGTTCTTGAACCTGAAATCCTTTTAAACAAAAATATTAAATACATAACTAAATATGTTTTGTTATCATCAAAATAACTGGGATAATGGCCTTTGGGCCAACAATCTCCCCCTTTTTGATGATGGCAAAACATATGTAGTTATCACAAAATATTTTGGGTAGAGACTTCAAATGAAGCTCCCCCTCAACACATGCATATATAGGAAAACATATGTAAATGATAAACACCATATTTCCATGCCAACAAATGATACCAGATACTCATGTCATAGAATAGATGAAAGAAATGAGTTCATACATGACATAGATAAGAGATACACAAAAACAAAAGATACGCATAAAGTAAATAACCATGTCCATGTCCACAACACATACTAAAAATACATGTCCAAAGCAAAAATAAAAGTAAATACTACATGTCCAAATACAAATAAATACTACATGTCCAAACACAAATAAATACTACATCACAAAATATCTAAACACAAATACTACAAGATAACTCTCAAGATAGCTCTCCCCAAATAACTCTCCCCCTTTTGACATCATCAAAAGGGGAGGTCACTCAGCAGCATCATCATCATCTCCAGCATCCTCGTCCTCCTCGTCGTCGGCATGCTCAGATGAGCCCTCAGCCATCTTCTTGTCACCACCATCTTCTTCCTCTGAGGAAGAAGCAATCTCCTCTGGATCCATGCCATCTACTCTGGTGCGCGGTGGTGGAACAGACGAACGAGCTCTGGGAGGGAATGGAGGACCGGTGGCTGGTAGTCGACAAGCAATCGGAGTACGGTCAGGAACGAGCATGTCAAATTTTGTGAAAAGAGCCTGAAACTGAACGTCCACGAATCTCATGGACTCAGCAAAATATGACATGTCGTTTCGGATCTCCGCCCGAAAAGCAGCATCTTGAATGGCACGAGCATCCAACTCCGCACGAATAGCTGCGTCGCGCTTCTCGACCCAGGCCTGGTGTGCCTCGATCTGAGAGCGGACCTCCGAAGAGAGAAGGGCCTGAAACTCAGGAGGAAAAACAGGGGCTGAAGAGGAAGAAGATCCAGGTGCAGAAGATGAGCCAGGACCAACAGGAGGAATTGATGGTTGCACAGGAACGTGTCTACGCAGCTGGGCTTCCATCATCTTCAGGACAACTCCGTTGATGTTGGTCAAAGGATTGGAGGGACTTTCGGCAGAAAGATCAAAATCAAGAGCCCTAAGAAGATGGGTAATTAGCATGCCGTAGGGCAAGCTTCTACCCGCAGTACGAATCTGATCAGAAGCCATGTGAGAGGCTATGACTCTAGGAAAGTTTATCTTAATGCCTCGAAGAAGGCAATAGAAAATCAAAGGTACGCAACCCCTAGCGTGGCTATACTCACCATGCTTGGGGACAATGTTGAAGAAAATAATCTTAGCAAGGACCTGAGCAGTGAGAGTGTACCTACTCACAACCTCATTCCTTACTAGACTGGGGTTGTCATCCCCGTGGATAAGAGTGGATGCGGTGAGCGAAGACTCACCCTCCAGAAATTCAAAGTCATGCAGATCATGGGTATACACATCTGCTCCACCAGTGGAGAGATGCAGAATCCTAGCAAATCGACCGATAGAAAGGTCGATGTCCCTACCTAAAACCCTAGATGTGATACGATTACCATCAAATTCAAAATTAGCATAAAAATAAGGAACAAGGGAGGTGTAAACTTGCTCCTTGATGGTCAAGAATTCCACTAAATTGTTGGTCTGCAGAATGTGGGGGATATTCAAGTGTTCGAAATCTTGGATAACAACAAATCTCCCCGAGTTGATATTCTAGTGGAGAGATGGGAGTATCGATCAGCAGCAAGATCATTTATAAAGGGGTGAATGGGTCTAGGAGCTTGGGAGGAAGGTTGTGCAACTTCCTTTCCCTTCTCAGATCGGGAACGTTTAGGTGGCATGATGAAAAATGAAATTGGATTTTTTTAGGTATAAACAAAGTTAGGGCTTGAACTAGATGCTTAGAAACCTAGAATTGATGACAATAGATAGTTGATTCCAAAGCAAGATATGAAAAATAGAGTCAAAAATCGGATTTTTACCTTAACTGAGAAGAACCAAAACCCTAGACTGAAAATCTTGAAATTCTTCGAATCTAGCAGATGGGAGGTCCTGAAATCGAAGATCTGGTACAAGATGGATGGATTAGAGGTGGGTTTTTAATTGATTAGGATTTGGATGAGAGATTGGAGAGAAAGAAATTTTTGAGGGAAAGGGGAAACTCCGGTTCGCTGAGAAAAGTGAGAGAGAGAGAGAGAGAGAGAGAAAAAGTGGAAATTTATAACAGATTAGGGCTGAAAATCGACGATCGGTCGACCGGTCCGGTCGACCGAAACAACCCGAGAGCTCTGTAAAATAGAGCGGTCGACCGGGTCGGTCGACCGAATTATCCCGAGAGTTCTGCAGGTCTGCAGCGGTCGACCGGGACTATGGGCGGTCGACCGGTAACAGAAAAGAAATAAAAATTTCTTCTCAGGCAGAGTCGGTCGACCGGGGCTATATAGGGCGGTCGACCGGCTTTGCCTGAAATCTGTTAACAGCATCTGGCCCAAAAAAAATTTAAATAAATTTGTAGTCAAAATATGTATGACATATTAAACATATAGGAATACACCAACAGGTTTTAAATCTTCATTAAGTTATTACAACATCAAAATTCATGCAATCCCTTTTAAATTTTATTTTCACATTGAAACAAAGATTTTAAAGATGTTGAAGCCGAATACCCAGTGACGGGTTCTGAACTTCATCCTCTTGATTCCTCTTGAATGAGTTGAGGTGCGCAATTGCCATCTTTAAGGTGTTTGTTTAAATAGGAAATTTTACAAATGTTTATTTTTATTTATGAAAATAATGTGTATATGTATACAAGTATATAATCACAAATTATAAACTATACATGTGGACATACAATAAACAAGGCATGAAACAAAAGATATAGAAGTTAACACAAGGCACATATACAATATGATAGAAAAGTAGTTCTATACAAGCGTATATCAATAGAGTACAAAAGCAAACTATCAATTCTATACATATGTATACATGACTAAAAATCAAAAACTTTTAAATGGAGATGTTACCAATTGAAGGGCAATCTCCAAAATAGGTGTCTCCACGATAGCGATGCATGCACGATATGATCTTTAAGCCTTATTGCACCTACCATCCGGGCACCACCTCCTCCTAAGTCTTGGAGGGTGTAGATCCACCTATACCTGTATCATTTAAATTCGGTGGCTCTTTTGGTACCCAAATCTTAGTGGGTCCTTTGGGGTTAGATCCGGGGCGAACCCAAACAAATTTATTCTTAACATTATTCTTAGCATAACAAAACTTTTCTAAATGGCCTTTGCGGCCACAATACGTGCAAATATAAATTCTACCACTATTGTACATAAAAGCATGGTTATGTGTGTGTGCATGTTTATGTGTAGCATGTTTATGATGAACATGTTTCCCTTGGGCTACTCCCTTAGGAAATTTAGATGCAAGCTTGTTAAAATCAAATGCACATTTCTTTAAAGTGTTATCTAAAGAATCAACACGTTTTTGAATTTCAACAAAAATATTTTTATTACTAGAAATCATGGGGGTTTTTCCTTTATTAGCTACCTTATACTTATCAAAATCATTTTTCAATTTTTCAAAAGAACTAGATAACTCATTTTCTCTTTTAAACAAATTTCAAGTTTGTTCTTCAAAACATCATTTTTCTTTTTCAATTTCTTATTATGAGATTGTGAAATCTCATACCTATGTTGCAATTCTTCAAAAAATTGAGCAAGTTCATCCATTGTGAGATCATCATCATCAATAGAAGTTTCTAGACATACCTTAGATGAATCCTCACCTTGTGCCATAAAGCACATGTTAGCGGCGTCGTGCTCCTCTTCGGATTCCGACTCCGAGTCATCCCATGTAGCGGCCAAGGCTTTCTTCTTCTTCTCGTGCTTGGAGGTAGTTGCTTGGAGAGCGGGGCAATCGGCAATTAGGTGACCGATCTTCTTGCAATGAAAGCAAGGACCGTGTTCTTCTCTTTTCTTCTCGTACCTTCCTTGAGGCTTCCCCCTTCGGAAGTTACTTTGCCGTCCCTTCTTGTAAAACATCTTGCCCACCTTCCGGATGAGAATGGCGAAATCCTCATCGCAATCTTCGGATGAGTCGTCTTCCTCAATGGTAGTAGGAGTGGCTTTGAAGGCAATCGTCTTCTTCTTTGGTGCCTCCCTCTCTTCTCTAACTTTCATCTCCATCTCATGCGTCTTGAGATTTCCGATGAAGCCGGAGAAGTCCATCTCCTCTTTGTCGTTGAGCTCCTTGAGTGTGGTCGCCTTGACTTCCCAAGCTTTGGGAAGAGCTCTAATCACCTTCCTTATCTTTTGATCATTATCAATCTTGTCGCCTAAGGAAGAAAGAGCATTAGTTATTTTTATAAAACGGGTGAGCATATCATCAATGCTCTCATTATCAAACATATAAAAATTCTCATATTGAGAACGTAGTAAGTCAACCTTAGCTCTCTTGACTTGTGACGTTCCCTCATGAGTCACAATAAGAATGTTCCAAACCTCAAATGCGGATTTACAATTAATTATGCGTGCAAGGTCATCCTCATTCAATGCTTGGGTTAATGCATATTGTGCCCTAGCATTAGCCTCATAGTCTTTGGAAGTATCCTCGGACCATGTGCTCTCATCACTAGTGGGTTCAATAAAATCTTTGGTTATAGCCCTAGCTACCCTAACTCCTAGGGATTTAAGGAAGAGATTCATTTTCACCTTCCAAATGGGGAAGTTTAAACCATCAAACTTGGGTGGGGATTTAATGCTAGAGAAGCCCATGGATGCCATGAATGCACAAGCAAATATAAATGCAACAAAAATGTATATAGCCAAATATGGATCTCCCTAAGGTGGTTAGACCTAAGTTGTAGGGTTAGGCTCTGATACCAATTGAAATCACCTAGAGGGGGGGTGAATAGGTGATGGCTATATGAATTATGGCAATAATGCGGAATTTAAAATTTAACACACAAATAGCACAAATATAGACTTGCAATAAATATAACAATAAATGTGCAAGAATTAAAAGGAGTAGAGTTGAGAGAAAATTCGAGCAAACGCAAACGCAAGGATGTGTTTCCGAGGTTCGAGCCACGCTCTACGTCCCCGCCTTCACACTTGAAGGATTTGCACTACTATCGTTGATCCCACCGGATCGCCAATACAAGGACACACTTGTCCCTACACTTGTGATGCCGCAACACCACCCGAAGCTCACTAGCTCCCTTGAGGCCGATGCCTCTACAACTTCACTCAAAAGAAAGGTGATCACACTTGATCAAAATAGCTCACTTGCACAATCCTAGAGCCAATGATATAGATGTAGAGCTTGGGATTGTGGTGTGCAAAAACTAGAGAGAATGTAGAGGAATAGGCTACAAGTTGGGTGTTGGGAATTTAGGCTTTGAGAAATCTTTTGTAAAAGAAAGGAATTGAAAATCTTTGTAAAGCTCTTGTAAAATCTTTTGGAATTGCTTTGTAAAAATTAGTTCTTATCAATATGAGGTGACCCTCTATTTATAGGGGTCAAAAACAGCCTCACAAAATCGTTGGTATCAAATCCCAAAGAGAATCAGCCTGAAAAAATAGCTGTTGGATCTGTCAGAACTTTTGACAGAGTCCGGTCGACCGGGTCGGTCGACCGCCAACGGTCAAAAAAGTGACCGTTGGGGCTCTACGGTCGACCGGGTCGGTCGACCGATATAGACATGCACAGTTTGTGCACATCGGTCGACCGGATCGGTCGACCGGTTACTGTGAGTTCTGAAATATCAGAACTTCCAGAACCAGAATTTTTGGGTTTTGGGTTTTTGGTCTTGGGTTAAATTTTTTTGAGACTTGTAAAAACATAGAGTATTAGCATATGTCATACTTCTATCATGTTAAAATAGTTTGATAAAAATCCTTTTGATAAAAACTTGTTTTTCCATAAAATTGTTTTTCCAAAACTATTGTCTTTCTAAAAAGTTTATTTCCAAACATGTTCGCTTTAAATCTAAGTTAGAAAATGGAAATTGAAAATCTTTTTGAAGCCATGAACCTAACTAAGAGGTGTGTGTGTGATAATCCCATAGCTCTACTTCTAATATCTAGCTTTGACAAAATATCTAAAATAAAAAAATAAAAATACAAATCTTGTTTTCTTTTTCGTCTTGATCTTCACATCATCATCTTGATCCCGAAGCATCCTAGTTGTGCATAGCTTGGGAATCTTCATTTTTGCGGCGTCCAAACTTGTGAGTCTTTTAGCGGAGCCGTCAAAAACCTGTTCTTGAACCTGAAATCCTTTTAAACAAAAATATTAAATACATAACTAAATATGTTTTGTTATCATCAAAATAACTGGGATAATGGCCTTTGGGCCAACAAAAAGCCCATCAAAATTCTGATTTAATTTTGAATTAATTCAAATCAAAGATCAGGATAGATTAGGGCAAATCAGGGTAAATCAGAGAAGATAAAACCAGTTGAACAAGCGGTTAAAACAGATCTTCACAAATCAATTGGTTAAAGCTAAAGATCAAAGGAGATTTTGACAAATCCAGAACGTAATTCTGAAAATCTAGCAAAAGATAAAAGGAGATCGAGAAATCAGGGATCTCCACACCCAGGCCGTGGAAATGTGGCCAGCTGGCCACACCCAGGCCGTGGAAATGTGGCCAAAGGCGCATTTTTACGGCTTTGTTGAAGTTGTTGGGGGAGTGTTTGCTCCCCTATCTTCATACGCTCTCCCCAGTTTAGTTTTTGCCTATAAATACTGAGTTTTCGGAGACTACAGGGAACGATGAAGCAGAGATAGATTCTTAGGCCAGTTTTTTGTTCTTGTTAGTATAGGTTTTTAATTTTTCTTTAATGTAATTTATACTTTTCTTCATGTAACTGAGAGGAGAGACGAGTTTCAGGGAGGAATGAGAGCAAGCTTGTACTGAGGGTGAGATCGGTGTAAGTAAGTCTTTTCTTTCATTGTTATTTGAATTGAATCAAAGTTTCTTTTTCTTCTTTACTCTTATTTTAATTTACTTTCCTCTGATGTGTTTGTAATCCAAGTGAATCTGATAGCCTCAGACTGCTTCGCCATTACAAGTGCCCTTGATGGCCTATGATGATGATCAACCATTCCTTTACTAGTTTAGCTTGCTCTTTTATTCATAGTGTAGATCAAAAACGGGGAAGATTCTATACACGATGCTTGATCGCCTTCAAAGACTAGATAAGTCATAGCGACAGATCCAAGGTATATCAGCACTGAAGAGGTAAGTAATTTTTAGTTTCTTTCTTTTAATTCTTTAGTTTAGATCACCACAATCTCCCAACACTTTTTTTCACTCTTTTTATTTCTTTCTTTGACTTAGTTTTCTACTTTTCAAAATCATCATCTCTTTCTATCTATCACTTTCACAATCTAACATAACTTATTTTCTTTTCTTTTCAAGAACTAAAAGAAGAAGAACTTTAACCATTCTTTGTAAACTAAAAAAAAATGAACTTACTTAAAAGCTTCCATCGCTAGTCCCTCCTTGTGGATCAACACCCGCATAGCAACCTGCTATAGCGGTAGTATTGAGTACTTACACATTCTATTCTTAAGTTCTGAAATTCTATATTTTCTGTGTGCAGGTTAAACCTCAAGCAAAATTTTAGCGCCATTACCAGTGAGGGACGGTAAGTAATTCTCTTTCTTAATTTTATATTTTTGGTTAACTTTCTTCTTTATTCTTGGTGTGCAGTGATAGATATCAAGGAAATTTTTGCTGCAGCAGACATATAAGTGGCTCTGGACTCTGCTAAAGAAAGCAGAGCCAGAAACCCTTAGATTTGCTACATTCCATTGACAATCTGAGTGAACTACTAACCTGTATTTTTGCAAGTTGGTAGAATTACATAGCTAAATTTTTGTAGTTATTTATTTTCTTAATTAACTTGATGTACATACTTTCTAACCTCAATAGTAAATTGATGTTTGTTAAATGCTAAAAATGGTTTAGACTATGCATTTAGGCATGTGTCTAATTCGTTTACATTTTGAAGAGTTCTAGAGCAAAAGTACGTGTGCATCGCATATAATATAGAAACACTTTTGAATTATGTACATTGCTTAAGTGTTGCTTTTCATGTGCACATTGCACTAAATTGATTTAAGGGCTTATCTTATAAACAAGATAAGGTGAGAACGTCATTACCCTCCCTTAGCCTACAAACAATCTCCTCACTCACTAACCCAAGCCTAATTAAAACTGAGCAGACGTTGGCCCTAGGGACATCTCAGACTCATATAAGAGACAGACCTAAGGGGAAAGTTGATTAGAATTTGACTCTTACCAATCGGTGTGTAAGGTTGGGGATTGATGGGCGAAACTCCGAAGATTGATGGTTTGGTATAAATAGGCCGTTGCTTAGGCACGGATACCTCCCACCAATATTACCCCTATCTAGCCGATTAACTTGTGGTCAGATTCGACAATATACCCCCCGTGGACAATCTAACCTGTTAGCAGTTGTCTAGGTCTAAGGCTTACCCTAACTTAGGTTAGATTTTTTCTTTTTGTTTGTTTATTTGTTTATTTTTCTTTTATTGATTTTTGTTGAAGCCTACAAGATTGAAAGATTTTGATGATGAATAACAAAGTGATACAGATGCATTTGGAGCTCTATCTCAAGCATTTATACAGAGTTCTGATTACTCAACCTCAGATGAAGACTTTGAGTATACATGTGTATTTTTAGAATTATTGTTAAAAGCCTTGAATACACACACAATACTTATATAGTCAACTTGACCCAACCTATAGTCGACTAACCTATCCCCTAGTCAACTTGACAATTTCCTCAGTCGACTAAGTTCTTCACAAAAATATCCCAACTCTCTATTTATTGTCTGTCATCAAAATTAGTCGACTAACCCCTTATATAGTCGACTACCCTTGTTCTACTAGTCGACTAAAAATAGTTTTCAGAAACTTGTTATCCGCATCAGTCTAAGTATATTCGACTTGCCTCCTAAATTAGTCGACTAACTTTAGAAAATTTTGTTCTTATAATCAACTAACCTCCATACCCTAGTCGACTAATAGCAGTTTCTGACTGTTGTACAGTTAGTGATTTCTGGTGTTTTATCTAACGTTTTAAATTTCAAATTTGAATTGATAACTTCCCTAACTGACTATAGATTTCAGCTATAAATAGGGATGTTGTCCTAGGATCAATTCACCAATTCAAAACTCAAGTTTTCAGTCTAAAAACTCTGTTCAAAATTTTATTTTTCTAAAAACTTGTTTTCACTTTCTGTTTCTTTACCAATTTCTACTCTATTGTGAAGATTTCTAAAAGTCCACCTTAAGAGACCTTGTTCACAATCACATACAGATTCAAGACTTATAGGATCAATTGTAATCATTCAAAGAGGAGCATTGTACAAGGGCGTCTTCTTGGTGTAGAAGAGAAGTTGTATAAGGTGTTTGTCTTCTTGGTGTAAGAGGAGTTCTACACATTTGACAAAGGGTATTTTTTTCAAGTGGTGTACAAGGTATTGGTTTTGAGTGTATCCAAATCAGGAAAGAAAAATCTCAAGCGGATTGCTTGGTGACTGGACGTAGGTCACAAGGACCAAACTAGGATAAATCTCTTTTCTTTGCGTTTGCATTTTTCTGAGCTTTATCTTGTGAATTTTTATTTCCTACAAGTAGTTTTATTTAAAAATTTATTAACACTATTCACCCCCCTCTAGTGTTTGTGTTGCTTGAATATAGATCCTACACTTGGTATCAGAGCAAGGATGGCAACGGAGTTTCCTTCATCACAATTCAAAGAAGGACATTCTACACAACGTCCACCGCTATTCGATGGATCCAACTACAATTATTGGAAGTGTAGAATGAAGATCTACTTACAATCGCTCAATTACAAACTATGGAACATAGTAGAAGTATCATACACCAAGCCAACAACCAACTACACTGCTTGGAGTGATGATCAAAAGAAGAATACGAACCTTGAAGCCAAAGCGATGAATGCTTTATTCTGTGCCTTAACCAAAGAAGAATTCAACCGTGTGTTAACAGCCACTTCTGCAATCAAATATGGCACACTCTATAGGTAACACATGAAGGCACAAATAAGATTAAAGAATCTAAAATTTCTATTCTTGTCTACAGGTTTGAACTTTTCAAAATGAAGGAGAATGAAACCATCTCAGAAATGGTTACAAGATTCACTGACATAACAAATTCATTAGCATCCCTTGGAAAGGAATACACCCAAGTCGAAAAAGTTCGCAAGATCCTTCGTGCACTCACACCAGATTGGGAGAAGAAGACTACTATAATAGAGAAGCAAATGATCTCTCAACAATATCATTAGAAAATCTTATTGGTAATCAATGGCATATGAAGTACAACTCGAAGATAGAAAGAAAGACGAACAACAACTTCAATCCAAGAAGAAAGTACTTGCCTTCCATACATCCTCAGATATAGACAATTCAGATGACGATGAAGAGAAGATGGCGATGCTTTCAAGAAAATTCAAAAGGTTCTTAAAACAAGGTAAGTTTAAAAAGAATAAAGATACTAATGATAATCCTATTTGTTTTAAGTGTAATAAACTAGGTCACATAAAGAAGGATTGCCCATTGATGAAATCAAAAGGACACTTCAAGATTTCAATAAGTTCAATAAGAAGAAGAAAGCCTTCCAAGCAACTTGGGATGATAGCGACTCATCTTCTTCTGACGAAGAAGAAGCCACTTAAACCGCCAATATCTGCTTCATGGCTCAAGAAGATGAGGTACAAGATTATGATGAATTATTAGAAGCATTTAATGAACTTTTTAATAATTTCAAAAATGAAAAGATTAAAAATAAAGTTTTAACAAAGGAAAATAAAAGACTCAACAATGAAAATGCAATTTTTGTTTCTCAAACATCTTCTTTAAATTCTCAAAAAGATGATTTTGAAAAAGTTATTTCATCTTTAAAAAGGGATAATGAAATTTTCTTAAAAGAGAATTCTATGCTTAAAAAGGAAACTATTTCTTTAAATTCTAGAATTACAATTTTAGATAAAGAAATGACTTGTTTCAAAATTAAGTATGAAGAAATTTTAAAAAATGTGACAAAATTTAATAAAGGAAAAGAGAATTTAAATGATTTATTATCTTATCAAAAGATGTCAAATAATCATTTTGGTCTTGGTTTTTCAAAAGATAAGATTTACAAACCTACACATGTTGGTCTTGGATTTTCAAAAACTAATTTTGTAAAATCTACACATCTTTATAATAATAATCCATATAATCCTTTTGTGAAAATAAATACTATTTCAAAAAGAATTAGATGCAAATATATATGGATTCCTAAAAATCTAAATAATGTTGATAAAAATGCTTATATTGCATCTTACATACATGATGTGTGCAATCCTGGTAATTATGTTTATACTAACAAATGGAAACCAAATTCCAATTGGATTTGGGTTCCTAAAGGTTAATCTTTTTCGGACCCTATCATGATGGGTACCATACAAATTGTTTTATCTTGTAGGTACCTTATAAAGAAAAGTGAATACTTAATAGTGGGTGTTCCAAACACATGACCAGACACATTCAACTACTATCTTCCATTCAAATCAAAAAGGGAGGTACAGTAATATTTGGAGACAATAACAAAGGAAAGGTTATTGGTACCGCATGGTGGTAACATTTCAAAACCCCTTATTGAAAATGTTCTTTTGGTAAGAGGTTTAAAACACAATCTATTAAGTATTAGTCAGTTATGTGATAAGAGGTATAAAATTGTTTTTGAAAAAGATGCATGTCTTATATATGATACTAACATGAAGATATTTTGTTTAAAGGTTTTTGTAACAATAATATTTATGAGTTATCAATAACCTGTATATCATCAAATGATAACTTATGTTTACTTGCTTCTAATAATGATTATTTTTTATGGCATAAAAGATTTGGTCATTCGAATATAGAAACAATTTCTAAGATTTCTTAATTTTATTTAGTTAAAGGTCTTCCAAAAATAGCTTTAAAAAGGATTATTTTTGTGATTCTTGTCAATTAGGGAAACAAGTTAAATCATCTTTAAAATCTAAAGATTTAGTTTCTACCAATAGACCTTTAGAACTATTACATTTGGATTTATTTGGCCCTACTCGTGTTGCTTCTTTAAACAAAAGTAGGTATGTTTTTGTTATTGTTGATGATTATTGATTGATGTAAACCTACACACAAAATACGAGATTATAGAACTTAAGAAAGGAGATGTGCAAGTGCTCAATTCTTCCACTATAGCAAGTGGCTATGCGGGTCGTGATCCACAAGGAGGGTTTGCGATGGAAGCTTTACGGTTCTTTACTGAAATCGTTAAGAAACAAAACGATAGTTCTTCTCTGTTTTTAAGTTAAGAAAATGGAAAAAAGAATTATGTTATGTTAGAAGAAAATGAAAGATGAAGACGGTGGGAAAATCAGAAAACGGTGAAAGCGTCTATGTACAAATGATTTGGAAAAAAAGAATGAAAACGATTGGGAAGAAGTGGTGAAAGAAATCGTGTTGGCGATCTATACTATAGCGATAAAAGAAAAGAAAGAAAGTTAAGAATTACTTACCTAGTTTGGTGATGACTTACTTGGAAACCTGTGCAAGTTCTACCTTTGCTTCGGAGGCGTTCAACGCATAGATCATAAGCTCGAGCTCAGTCCCGTTGCACATTATATCATCAAGCCTAGCAAAAACGAAGTGATGCGGATCTTGGAAGAGGAGAACGTCTTCATGAACTATCGCTGGCTCTCACGTAGCTTAGTTATACTTGCTTTGGATTTCACTTGTAAACTCAACAAACACAACCAAGGTAAAGTAGAAAGAGGAAGAGGAAAGCACAACAAAAGAAAAGGAAAGTAAAGAAACGAACATAAATAAAAGTTTACCTTTATTGCTTGAGACAATGAAAGAAAGGAGGAGGGTACATCGGTGTCACTCTCAACATATGCCTCTCTCTCTTACTTACATGAATCTTCTTCTACCCTAAGCTACATACAAGTTATATAAAAGTAAAAACTAAATTACAAAATGGAAAAACTAGTCTAAAATCCTAACTCTGCATTGGCGTCTCATTTCAGCACAGAGAATGCCCTTTTATAGGCCAAAACCCAACAACCAGGATCTCGGGGAGGTCGGGGGAGCAAATGTTCCCCTAACTCCCCAAGATTGCCGCGGAAACACGGCTATTGCCGCGTTTCCGCGGCCAGGGTGTGGCCACCTGGCCACACCCTGTTGGTGGGTCACAATGGGAGTTCCTTCTACCTTTATCCTCAGTTAGTTTCTTCATTTGAGTCCCGGATTCTGACGAAATGGCCTTGGATTCTTGGCTTTAACCGATCGATTCTGAGAGGATTCTTCTCAACCGGTTTCAACCTCTTGATTTTGCCCTGATTTAGTGTGTGCGAATTAATTCTGATTTAATTCAGAATTCTGGTGGGCTTTTGGGCTCATTTCTCTTCATCTCCTTAAGGATTGGGCCTGCAAATAAATTAAACAATTAATTAGGACAATGCAGGCTTTTATTCTATAATAAGTATGGAAATATGATATTAAATATGCAACATTAGCGACCAATCACACCCCCATACCTATCTTTTGCTCGTCCTCGAGCAAAACAACTAAACTATACTAAGGATTATTAGACCACTTTCGCAGGTCACGCGATTGCACTGAGCATGTGCAACAAGCCGTTAAACCTCTAGGTTTTTCCTAGAGGACGAGTTTTGTCTCGTGAGGATTTTCAGCGGATTGCACCCACAAAATCCATAAAGAAAGGGAAACAAAGAGTTAGTATTTTCGAAAAAGCATTTTGAAAGAGAAAAATATTTGAAATATAATTGTAAGATCTAAGCAATCTATAAGTTATAGGAAAACCGAATTTTTCATTCCTAAACTTAGTCTCTATTCAAAAATTTGTTATCAATCAAAGTAAGGAGTCAAATTGTACTTCTCATCTAGTCTATTACTTTACCCTAAGTCATATGCACTTGTGACTGTGAAAATTTTGACTAAGGGTTCATTAACTCTAACTCTTATGCCTTATTTATATATATATATATATATATATATATATATATATATATATATATATATATATATATATTGGTGGTATTATTCCTTAGTTTAGGCTTTCTAATATGCCCATGTAACGAGCCTTTAATCGATGACTCCCAAACCAGACGGTCTTAGGGCACCAGGTGAGAAGACACCCCTAGGACTTAAGGACTCGAGCAAACAAGGCCACAAAACTAAGGATTTTATTATATGAACCTCTTTTAGGCGTGAATACTTATGCTTTATTAGGCACAAATACCCAGCTTAATCAGAGGATTTTTCTTTTCAAGCTTATCTAATCATCTTTCGCATAAATTCTAAGGCTTGCTTAGGCCAAAGCACCTAGCTAGTCAATAATTAGACTAGTTTTTTTTCTTTTCAAACTCATCTAATTATCTTTTGCATAAATACTAAGGCTTTCTTAGGCCAAAGCACCTAGCTAATCAATAATTAGATTTGTTTATATATATATTTTTTATAAGGCATAAGAATCTTTGTTTTTGAACCCTAAGTGTGTAAGTGTATGAAGTGTGCATATTTCATCAAGGTAAAGATCAAGACTAAATTACTTTGACAAATTATCTTCCTAACTCTATAAATCAAACAAATAATCTTATTTTGACCAAGTATAAGAAATCCTAATTTGGATTTTCCTATTCCTTAAAATTAACTTAATTTCTTATAAAAATAAGTCAAAATATTGTTTCTATTTTTCAAAAAGTTTTTTAAAAGTAAAGAAAAGTGTTAATTTTTTTTTTAAAGAAAAAGAAAAGTTATGTTAGACCCTCCCCCATACCTATCTCATGCATTGTTCTCAATGTATGAATTAATGCATAGATGCATGAAAAAGAAGAAAGGGAAGGAAAGTGTTACCTTAAGGTGGTGGTTCCGGTGGTGGTCTGATTGGTCCACGAAACGCGGCCCAATCAACTTTTCTTGGGTTTCGGAGGAACCCACCAGAAATATCTTTATAACCCATTAAAAAGATAAATCCATGAAGGATCTTTATTAAATATTTAACGCCATCTAATGTCCATATTCCATAACTAATTTCGGAGTCAAATTTGTCAACCACCTCGTTCCAGAATGGAGTATGAAATGATAGAACGGTTGACTTGGACTCAGGAAGGACAGGACCTAATACCGACTCGGAAAGGTGACTTAAGTCAAGTAAAGGTTCAGGAGTCAAAATTGGTTCAAGAAGCGGGTCCAAGTCAAGAAGTTGAAACTCTAGTCCACATGTATTTTCTAACAATAGAATGTGACTTAATGTGAGTGATTCTAGTTCAGGAATGATAGGTGGAGGAATCAAAACTGACTCTAAAATATTACTCAAGTTTGGTAACACAACAGGAGTCAATATTGATTCAGAAAGTTGAACTGGATCACAGATTTGAGAATCTAGGTCACATATCTCATTGAGTTCAATATCAAAAATTGAGAACTTGCCAATTTGTCAATAGGATTTTCAAAATTATATAATTGGTTAAGTTCAATATGATCCTCAAGAATGGGTGATTCAATTTCATTATGAATTGGTACAGGATCCAATGTTGACTCCGGAAAAAGATTGAAGTCAGGTGAAGATACCGGAGTCATTATTGAATCAGGAAGAAGAATTGAATCACTAAGTTGGGGTTCAAGATCATATTCATTCTCAAGTTCTATTTCAGGAAAGGAATAACTTGCCAAACTGTCAATATCTTTTTCAAAATTTAGTGTTTGGGCAAGTTCACATGGTTGTTCTGAAATAGAATCTTGATTTCCAAACAATATGACTCTTCGGCTCTAACAGAATGGTAAGTGACATCAGGACGGTGGGAACGTAGAGATTCGACCATCATATCTATGTCACAATTACGAGTGTTTTGAGCCTGAGTCATGGCTTCAAGCATCTTTTCATAGTTGATAGGTTCATTGTTTTGATGAAAAGATGAAGAATTGTCTTGGAAGTAGTAGTGAAATTGTGAGTCCATCAGATTTTGGGATTTGTGTTTGGACTCACGCATACTCATTTTCAAAATTGATGGTTTCCTATTTTGGACGGGTGGAACTGAGTATGAATCTTGAAAATATTGTGGACTAGGTGGAGAAGAAGGACAAGGTGGTTGGAAATTATGCTCGGGGGAGGTGAATCCCCACTGACTCGGTGAAGAGTTGAAATCATTATGGAAATTATAGTTATTAGATGGGGGGTATGGGTCATATTGATTCGGATAAGACCAATCCGGCACACTAGGTTGGTCAAAGTTATGATATGCCGGGTTGGTAATATCCGAAAATGAAGTCGATGTGTAATATGGATTATTATTGTAGTTGAAAAAATTATTATTATAGTCCATATCACACAATAGAAT
This sequence comes from Agave tequilana, assembly GCA_038442645.1. Taxonomy (NCBI): domain Eukaryota; kingdom Viridiplantae; phylum Streptophyta; class Magnoliopsida; order Asparagales; family Asparagaceae; genus Agave; species Agave tequilana. The sequence goes on along the minus strand of JAVJIF010008999.1, from coordinate 89,956 downwards.
ACAAACAAAGAAAAACAAACAAATAAACAAACAAAAAAGAAAAAATTCTAGCCTAAGTTAGGGTAGACTTAGGACCTAGACGACTCCTAACTGGTTAGACTGTCCACGGGAGGTCTAATATAGACTTTAACCACAAGCTAATCAGCCAGGTCAGGGCAAGGTCGGTGGGAGGTTTTCCGTCAAAGACGTTCCTTAATTAAATAACCACCAACCTTCGGGCTTTCGGCTCTCAATCCCTTTCCTAGACACTGATTTTGCAGGAGTTAGATTCCAACATTTTTCCCCCTTAGGATAATCTCCTAATTATGTCCGAGATGTCCCTAGGGCCAACGTCTACTCAATTTTAGTTAGGCTTGGGTTAGTGAGTGCTTGGAATGTGATTTTTGGGCTAAGGAAGGGTGATCAAATCCCCACCTTATCTTGTTAATAGGTTAGTGCCCTTAAAATCAATTTGTGCAAGTGTACAAGATATGTAAGATTCACTCAAAGCGATATAAATCAACCAAGAAGTTAGTCCTTGCAAAATGCAATGCATACGTATCTTGCTCCAGCACTCTTCAACAGTAAAAGTAAATGAATTGAAAAGACACGTGCCTAAAATGCAAACGTCTAATCAATTTTTAACTTTTGCAACAAACTTTTTACTGTTGATTATTAGCAGGTTTTTGTGATGGCATATAAGAAATAAATAATTACAGCAAACTAGAATTTGCAAAGCTAGCAGCCCTGCAAAAACCTGTTAGTAGTCAGCTCTTTATTGCCGCGGATACGCGGCTTTTGCCGTGGAAACGCAGCAATTCAGAGGGCAATGGGTCTCTGCTTTCTAGAGCAGAGGCCCAATACCACTTGTATGTCACTGCAAACTTATTTTCCTGCTTTGCTTGCCCTGTAACCTGCAACAGAGAAGAAAATTCGCTTAGTTCTAAAAAAATTTTCAATAAAAGTTCAGATTTCAATAAAAACCGTTTTACCCTCCCCGGCAACGGCGCCAAAATTTGATTGATGTAAACCTGCACACAAAATACGAGATTATAGAACTTAAGAAAGAAGATGTGCAAGTGCTCAATTCTTCCGCTATAGCAAGTTGCTATGCGGGTCGTGATCCACAAGGAGGGTTGCGATGGAAGCTTTACGGTTCTTTACTGAAATCATTAAGAAAACAAAACGATAGTTCTTCTCTGTTTTTAAGTTAAGAAAATGGAAAAAAAGAATTATGTTATGTTAGAAGAAAATGAAAGATGAAGAAGGTGGAATAATCAGAAAACGGCGAAAGCGTCTATGTACAAATGATTTGGAAAAAAAGAATGAAAACGATTGGGAAGAAGTGGTGAAAGAAATCGTGTTGGCGATCTATATTATAGCGATAAAAGAAAAGAAAGAAAGTTAAGAATTACTTACCTAGTTTGGCGATGACTTACTTGGAAACCTGTGCAAGTTCTACCTTTGTTTTGGAGGCGTTCAACGCATAGATCATAAGCTCGAGCTCAGTCCCCGTGCACATTATATCGTCAAGCCTAGTAAGAACAAAGTGATGTGAATCTTGGAAGAGGAGAACGTCTTCATGAACAATCGCTGGCTCTCACGTAGCTTAGTTATACTTGCTTTGGATTTCACTTGTAAACTCAACAAATACAACCAAGGTAAAGTAGAAAGAGGAAGAGGAAAGCACAACAAAAGAAAAGGAAAGTAAAGAAACGAACATAAATAAAAGTTTACCTTTATTGCTTGAGACAATGAAAGAAAGGAGGAGGGTACATCGGTGTCACTCTCAACATATGCCTCTCTCTCTTACTTACATGAATCTTCTTCTACCCTAAGCTACATACTGAAGAACACCTAGAGGGGGGGTGAATAGGTGTTATTGCTAATCTAACAATCTTTTTAAAACTAAGTATGATGAATGATGCAACGATCTCTCAAAACAAGACTAAGAGCCGAATACCCCGTGAGAGGTTCTGAACTCCTTCCTCCCAATTCCCCTTGAATGGGTTAGAGGTGCGCAATGCAACCTTGTTGTATGAGAATTGATCGAACAAAGTATGAATAAAATGCAATGATGAAATGCACACAAGATATCACAAGTATTACAAGCTTGAAGTAATTGCACAAGGAAAGTAAGTAATAGAAAGCAATATAGTGCAATAGAAATTTAAAGCAAGAATGGACACAAGGCAATCGCAAACACAAGATGTTTGTTTCGAGGTTCGAGCCACCGCTCTACTCCCCGCCTTCACCTTCGTGAAGGGTTTCCACTATCCACCGAGGACGATTACAACGGTCTACCGAAGACCCGAGCACCGAGCTCCACCAAGTACAATAACCTCTACCGAAGAGGTGTCTCTACAAGAACAAGAAGAGGAATAAGAACAAGAGTGATCACAACAAGATCACCAAACTCTTTTACAACACTCTCACTCTTTTTACAACTTCACTATAGAATGAGTTAGGGATTTTTGGCTCTATGAAGTGTAGTGAGAAAAACTCAGCTGTAGAGATGATTTTTGCAAGGGAACACAACTGAAAACTAGCTCAAGAAAGAATTGGAAATGGAGAGCTTAAACACTTTTCTTTTCTCTTTTGAAAACTTTGAAAACTTGAGGATTTTTCTTGGTATCTTGCAAGAGAGTCTTCTCCTCTATTTATAGGGAGAAAAATAGGTTTAAAACAATTTATTTAGAGCTTATTTGCTCTGAAAAAGAACTGAAAAACCCTGTAAAAGTCTGCCAAAAAACAGATCAAAAAACAGATTTCAGAATTGCACAAAAGAGGAAAGAGCCGTTGGGCAGCAGCAGGCTTGGCGGTCGACCAGGCCGGTCGGCCGCCAGCTCAGCTGGTCAAAGAGCCATTGGCTTGGGTCTTCTGGCGATCGACCGGCCGGTCGACCCAGAAAACCCGAGAACAAACCTGCTCTCAGTCTTCCTCTGGCGGTCGACCGGACGGTCGACCCAGAAAACCCGAGAGCAATCCTGCTCTCAGAAGGTCGACCGCCCGGTCGACCGTAGGACGTGCACAGACGTGAACGCCCAGGCACAGTGGCCGGTCGACCGGGCCGGTCGGCCGGTCAGCCTGAAACAGGAAAATAGTGTATTTTTTTGACTTGAAAAATTTTGCAAAATAATTTTTGACTTTAAGGAAACTTAAGTAATATGCTAGTAGGAGTATATAAACAAGATCTAATCATGGTATTTATTTTTGTAAAATATAGAGTCATGTAAATATATATTTAAGGCATGAAACCTAAACTTTTTAAAACATGAAAACTTAAATACAAGACTCACATTTTAACAAAACCAAATTGTGTGTGTGTGTATTCTAGAGCCAATATCCAACACTCAAATTTTAACATTCTAATTCTTACATTGATTCTAAGTACTACAAGCTCTTCAAGGGGCTTTTCACCATCAAGGTCTTCAACACTTGAGTCTTGAGCCCACTTTGAGTTGACTTGAGTCCAAAACACTTCCTTTTAGTAGAGTTAGAACCCTGAAACACACTTAAACAATAAGCAATATTAGTACAAATAACTAATATATTTTGTAATCATCAAAACACACTAAACATGGGTGATTGTAACCTTGGCCAACAATCTCCCCCTTTTTGATGATGACAAAACATATAGGTTATTTAAACAAAAATGGAAGAAGAGCTTGGAAAGCTCCCCCTCAAATAATGCTATGTATCAAAAATGTCAATGAAGAGCTAAATACATAAGGCATTGAAAACACATAGTTTTGTCAAAAACTCAAATGCAAAACACATAGTTTTATCAAAAACTCAAATGCATCAAGATATACAAAACAATCAAACAAACTCATACTTTTTCTCCCCCTTTTTGTCATACATCAAAAAGGGTTAAACAAAATAAAAGAAAATTTTCTTTAAGAATCCATAATGCAAACATTCAACTCACCACAAATAAATGAAAATCTAGCATAATCTAGAGGTTTAGTAAAAATATCGGCAAGTTGAAAATCGGTAGAAACATAATCAATATCAATATCACCTTTCTCATAATGATCTCTAAGAAAGTGATACCTAATGTCAATGTGTTTGGTTTTACTATGTTGATTTGCATTCTTTGTCATGTGAATAGTACTAGTATTATCACAAAATATTTTAATATGATCAAAGTGTAAATCATAGTCAAGGAGAGTATGTTTCATCCAAAGAACTTGTGCACAACAAGCTCCGGCCGCAACATACTCCACCTCGGCGGTTGAAAGGGCTACCGAATTTTGCTTTTTGGAAGACCAAGATACAAGACAATTACCTAAGAATTGACATGTTCCACTTGTGCTCTTCCTATCTACCCTACAACCCGCATAGTCGGCATCCGAAAAACTCTTCATATCAAATAGTCCGGTTTTCGGATACCACAAACCCATTTCAATAGTGCCCTTAAGGTATTTAATTATGCGTTTTACCGCTACTAAATGAGACTCCTTAGGACATGACTGAAAACGAGCACAAAGACAAACGGAAAACATGATATCCGGCCTACTAGCCGTCAAATACAATAAACTACCTATCATGCTACGATAAACTTTAATGTCTACACTTTTACCTTGTTCATCCTTGTCAAGCTTAGTAGTTGTTGCCATGGGAGTTTTGCTTACTTTAGATCCTTCAAGCCCGAACCTTTTGATGAGTTCCTTTGTGTACTTGGCTTGATTGATGAAGATCCCATCCGTCCTTTGCTTGATTTGGAGTCCAAGGAAATAGTTGAGCTCCCCCATCATAGACATTTCAAATTCATCCTTCATGCATGATTCAAAAGCTTGGCAAAGAGATTCATTAGTAGAACCAAAAATAATGTCATCAACATAAATTTGCACAATAAGAATATCTTTTTCTACATGTTTTGTAAACAAAGTTGTGTCAATTTTACCTTTCTTAAAATCATTTGAAATCAAAAATGAAGAAAGTCTTTCATACCAAGCCCTAGGGGCTTATTTTAAACCATAAAGAGCTTTATCTAATTTAAATACAAAATCCGGATGTGTAGGATCAACAAACCCGGGGGGTTGTTCAACATACACCTCCTCTTCAATAAAACTATTTAGAAAAAGCACTTTTAACATCCATTTGAAACAATTTAAAATCTTTATATGAGGCAAATGCTAGTGTCATCCGTATGGCTTCAAGCCGTGCTACGGGTGCAAAGGTTTCTTCAAAATTGATTCCTTCGATTTAAGTGTAACCATGGGCAACTAACCTAGCTTTATTCCTAACAACGTTACCCGATTCATCCAACTTGTTCTTAAAGATCCACTTAGTACCAATTGTTGGTCTATCGTGGGGCCTAGGAACAAGGTGCCAAACTTGGTTGCGCTCAAATTGATTGAGTTCCTCTTGCATGGCTAGCAACTAATATGAATCGGCCTCGGCTTCGAGAACGTTCTTGGGTTCAACATGAGAAATAAATGCATAATGTCCACAATAATCATGAAGTTTAGAGCGAGTGGTTACCCCTTTTGATACTTCACCTATGACGAGGTCCTTGGGATGATGAGGATTGTATCTCCAACCCTTTGGAAGTTGTTGAGTAGGCTCCACTTCATTTGTTTGATTTTCATTTCCTTGAGCCTCTTCTACTTTAGCTTCACTTCCTTCATCATCCTTTGGCTTGTCTCCCATAGTAGTAGTATCCTCCAAGGTCACTTTCTCCAAGCCTTCATCCAAAGCATCTATTTCTACAACATTCTTAACAAACAAGTTAGATTCTTCAAACTTAACATGTATAGATTCCTCAATAGTCAAAGATGATTTATAGAAGATTCTATAAGCCTTACTTGTATTAGAATACCCAACAAAAATTGCCTCATAAGCTTTAGCATCAAATTTTCCTAAATTATCTTTTGTATTTAAAACAAAACATTTACATCCAAAAATCTTGAAATATGAAACATTTGGTTTTCTAGAAAAGTACATTTCAAAAGAAGTTTTTGAAGTATTTTTACACAAGAAAACACGATTTGATATATAGCATGATGTATTTATGGCCTCGGCCCACAAATAATGTGGTAGACCATATTCACTTAGCATTGTCCTAGCCATCTCTTGTAAAGTTCGATTTTTCCGTTCAACTACTCCATTTTGTTGTGGAGTTCTAGGACAAGAAAGTTCATGCTTAATTCCATGTTCTTCACAAAAAGTGATAAAGGGTAGGTTAATGAACTCACCTCCTCTATCACTTCTTATTCTTAAAATTGAAGACTCTTTTTCTTTTTCAACTCTTTTCTTAAAAGTTTGGAAATATGAAATTGCTTGATTTTTGTGTTCAAGAAAGAAAACCCAAGTAAACCGTGAAAAATCATCAACCAAAACAAATGCAAATCTATTCCCACTAAGACTTTTGGTTTGTGTAGGGCCAAATAGATCCATATGGATTAACTCCAAAGGACGTGATGTCATGATATCCTTAATTGACTTGAAAGAAGACTTAGTTTGTTTCCTAAATTGACATGCGTCACAAACTCGGTCCTTTTCAAAACTCAAACAAGGAATACCTTTCACCATTTCCTTTGTGTTTAACCTAGATATGTGGTCAAAAGAAATATGGCCTAATCTTCTATGCCACAACCAAGAGTCGTCATCGAGGGCTTTTAAACAAGTAATATTACAAGACATATTAGACATATCTATCATATAAACATTACTTTCACGAAAACCGGAAAACACACAAGTATTAGAAATTCTATCAATTACTTTACAAGCTATATGATCAAAAACAACATCAAATCCTTTATCACAAAGTTGACTAACACTCAAGAGGTTATGCTTGAGTCCATCAACTAAAACTACATTTTCAATTAAAGGGGATGTGCCGAGTTTTACATTACCAATACCGATGATTTTACCCTTGGCATCATCTCCGAAGGTGACAGTGCCACCTTCATGGTATCTTGATAGGGTTGCAAAGTTGTTGATGTCCCAAGTCATGTGCCTTGAGCAACCACTATCAAGATACCACAATCCTCTACGTCGTTGGGCTTTGGAAGGTACCTATATCATTTAACAACATTGTTGACTTTGGTACCCAAACTTTCTTGGGTCCTTGAAAGTTAGTGTTTCGAACCCAAACATTATGATAAGATGCACTTAGTCTATCATAGCAAAAATTGGCTAAGTGTCCTTTCTGTCCACAATGTGAACATGAGAACACTCTTCCATACATGAATGCATGATGTGTGTGTGAAGTGTGAGCATGCTTTGGGGGTTTGCCACGATGTAAAGGTTGTGTGGTATGAACATGAGCATGAGCATGGTGAACATTTTTCTTAGGGGCTTGTTTCTTAGGAAACATGGCCTCTATCTTCTTCTTATCAAACTCACAATTTTTTAAAACAATTCCCAATGAGTCTATTCTTTCTTTAAGCATGGTAATCTCATTAGAGTCAATTTGTGGAGACTTGCCTTTACAAGAAATCTTATACTTGTCAAATCTTTTTGAGTGGAAATAAAAGTGGAAAGTAATTCATCCTTTTCTTTAGAAATAGTAAAGACTTGAAGATTAAGAGATGTTGGAACCTGACAAGTTCAAGATATTGAAGCCTCTCCAATTACAAGATTTTGATGATGGACGAACACTACTACCACATGATGATTGCTCTACCTCAGATGAAGATTACTGAAGCTTATGGGTGTTTGTGGAAGTTGTTGTGTAACTTAGAAAGATTTGTAATAGCCTTGATCACTTACACACAAAATAAACCTTCCCAAGTCGACTTACCCTATTTATATAGTCGACTACCCAAATGTAGTCGACTTGACATAAAGCCCTAGTCGACTAATCCACTTAGAACAAAAACTCCTAACTCTCTGTTTGGACTCTGTAAGCCAATTAGTCGACTTGCCTTTCTTACCTAGTCGACTAACAGATACTCTAGTCGACTAACCCTATTTCCAAGTCGACTAATCTTTGACACAAAAATTATCCAACTCTCTGTTTCTTTTCTGAAACAAAGTTAGTCGACTACCCTTTTTATCCAGTCGACTAATACAGTTATAAGTCGACTACAAGTTAGTTATAGTCGACTAATTTCAGTTATCCAGAAACTTTTGTTTCCAACAGACACTTCCCTAGTCGACTAACAATCTTACCTAGTCGACTAATAAGTGAACTTTTGCCTAGCCTAGTCGACTAATCCAGTATCCTAGTCGACTATAGACAGTTTCTGACTGTTGGACAGTTTCTCTTATCTGATTCATTTGGCAACGTTTTCCAACGTTTAAAATGTCTGAATTGGCGCCATAACTTCCCTAACTGACCCTAGTCTACATCTATAAATAGAGAAGTTATTTCAAAGGCCATTTACCAATTCATTCAATCAGATTTCCAAAGCCAAAATTTCCAGAATCCTGAAAACTGAAATTTGCAACTTCTTTCTTCACCAAAAGCCATTTCCTCTTGTGAAGAATTCTGAAGTTAAACCTTCCTATACAGAACCTTATCCACTACAGATCCTTATCAAGGCTATAGGAAGTTATTGTATTCATTTCAAAGAAAGTTGTACAAGGAGTCTTCTTGGGTGTAGAAGATTGTACAAGGCGTGTTCTCTTGGTTGAAGAGAAGTTGTGCACGTTGGCAAAGGGTGTTTGTCAAGTGGTGCACAAGGCAATTGTTGTAGGGTGTACACAAGGAAAGTAAGGGAAAATCTCAAGCGTTTGCTTGGGGACTGGATGTAGGTCACAAGGACCGAACCAGGATAACTCTCCGCTGTTTGCGTTTGTTTTTCTGTGCTTAATCTCTTGTGATTATTTAATTTCTGCAAGTGATTTGTTTAAAGTTTAAATAACACTATTCACCCCCCCTCTAGTGTTGTTTTGCTTGTTATATAGATCCTACATTTGGTATCAGAGCAGGTGTCAAGGCAAACAACAATACAAGGATGGCAACGGATTTCCAATCATCCCAATTCAAAGAAGGGCATTCTACACAGCGTCCACCGCTCTTTGACGGAACCAACTACAATTACTGGAAGTGTAGAATGAAGATCTACTTGCAGTCGCTGAACTACGACCTTTGGAACATCGTAGAAGCAGCATACACCAAGCCTACAACCAACTACGACGCTTGGAGTGAAGATCAAAAGAAGAATGCAAATCTTGATGCCAAGGCGATGAACGCTCTATTTTGTGCCTTAACAAAAGAAAAGTTCAACCGTGTGTCTACATCAACCTCTGCACATCAAATATGGCATACACTCGAGGTAACACACGAAGGTACGAACAAGGTTAAGGAATCTAAAATTTCAGTTCTTGTCCACAGATTTGAATTGTTCAAGATGAAGGAGAACGAAACCATATCCGAAATGGTTACAAGGTTCACCGACATCACCAATACTCTTGCATCCCTTGGAAAGGACTACACTCAAGTTGAACGAGTCCGTAAGATCCTTCGAGCACTCACACCGGAATGGGAGAAGAAGACAACCGCCATTGAAGAGGCGAACGATCTCTCCACCATGACATTAGAAAACCTAGTCGGTAATCTAATGGCATATGAAGTGCAAATAGAAGAAAGAAAGAAGGACGAACAACAACATCAATCCAAGAAGAAAGTTCTTGCCTTCCATGCAACTTCAGATACGGACAATTCGGATGAAGATGAAGAAGAAATGGCCATGCTTTCAAGAAAGTTCAAAGGTTCTTAAAACAAGGTAAGTATAATAAGAATAAAGATACTAACGATATTCCTACTTGTTTTAAGTGTAACAAACCAGGTCACATGAAGAAGGATTGTCCATTGATGAAATTAAAAGGACACTTCAAGACTTTCAACAAGTTTAACAAGTTCAACAAGAATAAGAAGGCCTTTCAAGCAACATGGGATGATAGCGACTCATCTTCCTCTGAGGACGAAGAAGAAGCAAGGAAACCGCCAATATTTGCTTCATGGCCCAAGAAGATGAGGTACAAGATTATGATGCTTTATTAGAAGCCTTTAATGAACTTTATAGTAATTTCAAAACTGAAAAGATTAGAAATAAAGTTTTAATAAAGGAAAATGAAAACTTGTTAATAATAATTCAATTCTTGTTTCTCAAACATCATCTTTTAGTTCTCAAAAAGAAGAATTTGAAAAAGTTATTGTATCTTTAAAAGAGACAATGAAGTTTTCTTAAAAGAGAATGCTTTACTTAAAAAGGAAACTTTTTCTTTAAGTTCTAGAATTAATGTTTTAGATAAAGATATGATAAGTTTCAAAGTTAAGTATGAAGATCTTTTGAAAAATGTAAATAAATTTAATAAAGGAAAAGAAAGTTTAAATATGTTATTATCTTCTCAAAAGATGTCTAACAACCATTTTGGTCTTGGTTTTTCAAAAGATAACATGTATAAGCCTACTCATGTTGGTATTGGTTTTTCAAAGACTAATTTTGTAAAATCTACACATGTTCATAATCCATACAATTCTTTTGTAAAAAGAAATGATATTTCAAAAAGAAGTAGATGCAAATATATATGGGTTCCTAAGAATCTAAATAATGTTGATAAGACTGTTTATATTGCATCTTTTATACATGATGTGTGTAATTCTAAGAATTATGTTTATACTAACAAGTGGAAACCAAATTCCAATTGGATTTGGGTTCCTAAAGGCTAACCTTTTTCGGACCCTATCATGATGGGTACCATATTTATTGTTTTATCTTATAGGTACCTAACAAAGAAAAGTGGATACTTGATAGTGGGTGTTCCAAACACATGACCGGACATATACAACTATTGTCTTCCGTACAAATCAAAAAAGGAGGTACAGTGATCTTTGGAGACAATAACAAAGGAAAAGTTATTGGAACCGGCATTGTTGGTAATCTTTCAAAACCTCTTATTGAAAATGTCCTTTTGGTAAGTGGTTTAAAACACAATCTATTAAGTATTAGTCAATTATGTGATAAGGGTTATAAAATTGTGTTTGAAAAAGATGTTTGTCTTATTTATGATGCTAATATGAAAGATATTTTGTTTAAAGGTTTTTGAAACAATAACATATATGAATTGTCAATAGCATGCATGTCTTCAAATGAAAATTTATGTCTAATTGCTTCAAATAATGATTATTTTTTATGGCATAAAAGATTTGGTCATTTGAATATGAAAACTATTTCTAAAATTTCAAAATTTGATTTAGTTAAAGGTCTTCCAAAAATTGCTTTCAAAAAGGATTATTTTTGTGATTCTTGTCAATTAGGAAAACAAGTTAAATCTTCTTTTAAATCAAAAGATTTGGTTTCTACAAAAAGACCTTTAGAATTATTGCATTTGGATTTATTTGGTCCTACTCGTGTTTCTTCATTAAACAAGAGTAGATATGTTTTTGTCATTGTAGATGATTACTCACGTTTTACATGGGTGATTTTTCTGAAAAATAAAATGACACTTTTGATGAATTTGTAAGTTTTTGTAAAAGAATTCAAAATCAAAAGTCTCTAAACATAGTCACTATTCGTAGTGATCATGGAGGAGAATTTGAGAATGAATCTTTTTCAAATTTCTGTAATAAGTATGGTATTACACATAATTTTGCATTTCCTAGAGCATCTCCTCAAAATGGTGTTGTAGAGAGAAAGAATAGGACTTTGCAAGAATGTGCTAGAACTATGCTTATGGATAGTAACTTAACAAAATACTTTTGGGCTGAAGCCACTGCTACTGCTTGTTATGTTTTAAATCGAGTACTTATTCGACCATTTTTAAATAAAACCTCTTATGAATTGTTTCATGATCGGATTCCAAAAGTTTCATATTTTAAGATTTTTGGTTGTAAATGCTTTATTTTAAATACAAAGATGCTTTAGATAAATTTGATGCTAGATCCAATGAAGGTATTTTTGTTGGCTATTCTACTCATAGTAAAGCATATAGAATTTTTAATAAAAAATCTTTTACAATTGAAGAATCTTTACATGTTAATTTGATGAATCCTTGACTAAACTTGTTTCTAATGATTCTCCACATGATGATGATCATATTATAGATACTCCTAATGAAAATATTGTTATATCTTCTGTTGATACTAACTTGTCTAAGGATGAAGAGATTCCTACCGAGTTACCGAAAGCCTATGTTGAAGTAAGGAATCATCCACAAGATTTGGTAATTGGAGATATAAATCAAGGCGTTCAAACGAGATCCAAGTTGAACTACATGACACAAATTGCCTTCATTTCACTCATTGAACCGAAGAATATCAACGAAGCATGTGCGGATGATTATTGGACAATTGCCATGCAGGAAGAGTTGAACCAATTTGTAAGAAATGATGTGTGGGATCTTGTGCAACGTCCTACTGATCATCCCGTCATCGGTACAAGATGGGTCTTCAAGAACAAACTCAATGTATCCGGTGAAGTCATTAAGAACAAGGCAAGGTTAGTAGCACAAGGGTACAATCAAGAAGAAGGTATTGATTTCGATGAAACTTATGCTCCAGTTGCAAGACTTGAATCAATTCGTATATTACTTGCTTTTTCATGTTTTATGAATTTCAAATTATATCAAATGGATGTTAAAAGTGCCTTTTTAAATGGAATAATTAAAGAAACTGTTTATGTTGAACAACCACCAGGTTTTGAGCATGAAAAATTTCCAAACCATGTTTTCAAACTTAAAAAAGCTTTATATGGTTTAAAGCAAGCACCTCGTGCTTGGTATGATAGATTAAAGAGTTTTCTTTTAAATTCTGATTTTAAAATGGGAAGTGCAGATACAACTCTTTTTATCAAACATGTTAATAAAGATATCTTAATAATTCAGATTTATGTTGATGATATATTATTTGGTTCTACTAATGATGATCTTTGTCAAGAATTTTCTAAGACTATGCAGAATGAATTTGAGATGAGCCGCATGGGCGAACTCACTTACTTCCTCGGTCTTCAAATCAAACAAATGAAGGATGGAATCTTCATCTCCCAATGCAAATACTCTAAGGAACTTCTAAAGCGATTTGGTATGGAAAATTCTGGTCACAAGAATACTCCCATGAGTACAACTACCTTTTGGACAAAGATGAAAGTGGTAAGAATGTCGATCAGAAACTCTATAGAGGTATGATTGGCTCTCTACTTTATATTACTTCTAGTAGACCTGATATAATGTTTAGCGTATGCTTATGTGCTAGATATCAGTCAAATCCTAAGGAATCACATATTAAAGCCGTGAAAAGGATCTTTAGATATTTAAATAACACAGTCAACTATGGTTTATTTTATCCAAAGTCATGCACATTTGATTTATTATCTTATAGTGATGCTGATTTTGCTGGTTGTAAATCTGACCGGAAGAGTACTAGTGGTACTTGTCACTTTTTGGGACATTCACTAGTATCTTGGTTCAGTAAAAAGCAAAATTCCGTGTCCTTATCAACAACTGAGGCAGAATATATTGCTGCTAGTGTTGCATGTGCCAAATTATATGGATGAAACAAACCTTACTTGATTATGGCATGACTCTCACAAATTCACCTATTATGTGTGATAATACAAGTGATATTAATCTATCTAAAAATCCAGTTCACCATTCACGTACCAAACATATTGATATTAGACATCATTTTTTACGTGATCATGCTTTAAAAGGTGATATTTCTTTAAATTTCATATCAACTGATAATCAAGTTGCTGATATATTAACTAAACCACTGAAAGAAGATACCTTTATAAAATTTAGAAGAGATCTTGGTATTTGTAATTTTTCAGATTTTTAAACAATTTTTTTTTTTTAGATTTTTTCTAAGGCAGTATTTTTATGCAAGTTAGTCGACTTATAACTCTTATTAGTCGACTTATAAAAGTCTTAGTCGACTTGAAAAATTTCCTAGTCGACTCCTGTGAGAAACAGAAACTTCAATTTCTGATTTGTCCAGAATTAGTCGACTATAGAAAATTTACAGTCGACTAGACCTATTATTAGTCGACTAGTCTTGTCCTATAAGTCGACTAATACTGTGAAATTTCTGTTTTCTGTTTTCGGATTTCTGTTTCAAACCCGACCCAATAACTTAAGTTCAGGATCCGTTATCACTCAGTTTAATCCTATCCATTCATCTATATTCAGATTTGATCTTAACCCTTCATTTCTTTCATTACATCACCCAAACCCTAGAAATTCCTCATTCCTTCTTCCAGCCGAGCCTTTCAGTCGACCAGAAGAAGAAACTAGGGCACCCGAAGTTCTGCAGGCTTCCACAGAGCAATTCCTTCCAATTCCTCTCCAAGTTCTTGATTTCTTGGTAAAATCTTTCTAATTTCAGTCTATTACTTCCATATCTACTGTCTACTTGCTTCCAATTTAGTTTTTCATCATGTCTAAATCTAAGAAAACTAAATTTACTCCTGGTTCATCATCCTCCAATGTTGATTTTAGGAATTTCCTTAAAAATCCTGAACTAGAGGCTGATTATCTTAGACTGTCAACTCTAGATATAATTCCAGGGAGGTTTGTCAAATATGATGACTTTTATCAATATGATATCATGTCATTTCTTAGAACTTGTGGCTTGTATAATATGTTTTCCACTGAATTCAAACAAGCCTATTATCCTTTTCTCATATATCTGTTCTACACAAATTTAGCATATGAAGATAATGAGAATGCTACCTCTCTTAATTCCTATGTTAAGGTGTTCACATTAAGCTTTCTATCAAGTCTATTGGACGTATCTTATCCATTCCATATTCTGGCCTCACTCTTGATGATATTGTGATGGATGATGAAGATGTTTTAGGTCAAATTTTTCTACCCGGCCAACATCTACCTATGTCCAACAATAAGCTTAAGCAATTCCCCGTCTAATTGGTAGAATTCTTTCCTATAACATCTGCCCTAAGACTGGTAGTTATAATTACTACTCAAGGGAATTATCGTCCTGTGTCTATGCTATTATGGCTGGACATGACGTTAATTGGGCTAAAATCATATTTGACACCATGGTCAAGTTTCATTCCTCCTTCCTACCATTTGGCGCCTTTCTAACTCCAATCTTTCGGAAGTATCATGTTGATCTTGCTTCTGAAAATTCTGTTGTCAAGATTTTTGAGTTCTTTGATCGTGCTGCCATTAATAGGATGAAGTTACCTGAGTTTCCTTCTCATGACCCACAACAACCACCTTCCAATCCACCAAGTCCTCAACATGGTCCATCTTCCTCTTCACAACCTCCTATCAATGACCCACCTCCAACTCAACCACCTCCATATGCCGATGCTTTCTATAACTCCAAATCTGCCCAGATTGCATCACTTCAATCTAACCAACAAGCTTTGTTGGATTCTCAATCTCAAATTATTGAGAATCAATCCTTGATGATGACTAGGCTGAATTCCATTGAATCTACTCAATCAGCCATAATAAGTCTTCTCAAGATCGGTTACCATCCACCTCCTCCTCCCGGATCCGAAGATTGAAGCTATGTGTGTTGGAGTTTTTCATTATTTTTTTTTTCCTTTTCGCACACTTATGTATTTTCTGTTTTTTTATGTCTCTTCTCTTTTTGTTAATGACAAAGGGGGAGAAATGTTAAAGTGTTAAGGTGTTTGTCACTTTGTGTGTTTGTCACTTTGTGTTATGTTTGTAACTCTGTTATGTAACAACTCTGTTATGTGTTTATATGTAACAACTCTGTTATGTGTTTATGTCAGAATTTTATGTTGTGATATGTGTATCTGTGTATCTATGTTTGTGTATCTATGTGTTTCTGTGTATCTATGTGTTTATGCTACATATTTCTGAAAATTCTGCATGTTGTGTAACTTTATGACAAAATCAAAGATTTTTGACATATATATGTTATGGATACTAACATATAACCATGCAGGTGCAACCTAACATTTTCTGCAGGGACAAAATATTTTTTATAACTTAGTTACTGCAGGAGAGTTTTGTTGCAGGGGGAGCCATCATAGACATATGTTGTCATCATCAAAAAGGGGGAGAATGTTGGAACCTGACAAGTTTAAGATATTGAAGCCTCTCCAATTACAAGATTTTGATGATGGACGAACACTACTACCACATGATGATTGCTCTACCTCAGATGAAGATTACTGAAGCTTATGGGTGTTTGTGGAAGTTGTTGTGTAACTTAGAAAGATTTGTAATAGCCTTGATCACTTACACACAAAATAAACCTTCCCAAGTCGACTTACCCTATTTATATAGTCGACTACCCAAATGTAGTCGACTTGACATAAAGCCCTAGTCGACTAATCCACTTAGAACAAAAACTCCTAACTCTCTGTTTGGACTCTGTAAGCCAATTAGTCGACTTGCCTTTCTTACCTAGTCGACTAACAGATACTCTAGTCGACTAACCCTATTTCCAAGTCGACTAATCTTTGACACAAAAATTATCCAACTCTCTGTTTCTTTTCTGAAACAAAGTTAGTCGACTACCCTTTTTATCCAGTCGACTAATACAGTTATAAGTCGACTACAAGTTAGTTATAGTCGACTAATTTCAGTTATCCAGAAACTTTTGTTTCCAACAGACACTTCCCTAGTCGACTAACAATCTTACCTAGTCGACTAATAAGTGAACTTTTGCCTAGCCTAGTCGACTAATCCAGTATCCTAGTCGACTATAGACAGTTTCTGACTGTTGGACAGTTTCTCTTATCTGATTCATTTGGCAACGTTTTCCAACGTTTAAAATGTCTGAATTGGTGCCATAACTTCCCTAACTGACCCTAGTCTACATCTATAAATAGAGAAGTTATTTCAAAGGCCATTTACCAATTCATTCAATCAGATTTCCAAAGCCAAAATTTCCAGAATCCTGAAAACTGAAATTTGCAACTTCTTTCTTCACCAAAAGCCATTTCCTCTTGTGAAGAATTCTGAAGTTAAACCTTCCTATACAGAACCTTGTCCACTACAGATCCTTATCAAGGCTATAGGAAGTTATTGTATTCATTTCAAAGAAAGTTGTACAAGGAGTCTTCTTGGGTGTAGAAGATTGTACAAGGCGTGTTCTCTTGGTTGAAGAGAAGTTGTGCACGTTGGCAAAGGGTGTTTGTCAAGTGGTGCACAAGGCAATTGTTGTAGGGTGTACACAAGGAAAGTAAGGGAAAATCTCAAGCGTTTGCTTGGGGACTGGATGTAGGTCACAAGGACCGAACCAGGATAACTCTACGCTGTTTGCGTTTGTTTTTCTGTGCTTAATCTCTTGTGATTATTTAATTTCTGCAAGTGATTTGTTTAAAGTTTAAATAACACTATTCACCCCCCCTCTAGTATTGTTTTGCTTGTTATATAGATCCTACAAGAGATTCATTTTCCTTTTTCATTTTTAAATACTTTTTCTTAAGAAAATCATAGTTATGTGATAATTCTACAAAAGCTTATCCTAATTCATCCATGGAAAGTTCATCATTAGGAGAAGTGGAAGGGATTACCTTGCTTGTGCTTTCATTGGCCATGAAGCACATGTTGGCGGTATCAATCTCCTCCTCGGATTCGCTCTCGGAATCCCAAGTAGCTTTCATTGCCTTCTTCTTGTGAGGCTTCTTTGAGGTGGAGGGCTTCACTTTATCCGGACACTCCGCCACTATGTGTCCCGGTCTTTGGCAATTAAAGCAAATGATCTTTCTTTCTTCTTTGCCTCCTTGCAATCTCTTCCTTCCTTGAAATTTAGCCTTGTTGTACATCCTCCGGACGTTCTTCACAAGAAGTGAGAGCTCTTCGTCATCTTCTTCTTCATCGTCTTCGTCGGAGTGTGTGGATTGACTTTTGAAGGCTATTGTCTTCTTCTTGGAAGGAGCCATGTCCTCCCTCACTTTCCTCTCCATCTCATGGGTTTTGAGGTTCCCAATGAGACCAATTAGCTCCATCTCCTCCTTGTCATTGAGTTCCTTCAAGGTTGTTGCTTTTACTTCCCATGAAGGAGGAAGAGCCCGGATGATCTTTCTTACTCTTTGATCGTTGTCGATAGCATCACCTAGAGAAGAAAGTCCATTAGTGATCTTTGTAAATCTTGTAACCATATCATCTATGGTTTCATTTTCTTGCATGCAAAAATTCTCATATTGGGACCAAAGAAGGTCAATCTTAGCCCTCTTCACTTGTGAGGTCCCTTCATGTGTAACTAGCAAATGTGTCCAAATTTCATATGCGGACTTGCAATGAATAACTCTAGCTATGTCATCATCATTAAGGGCTTGAAGTAGTGCATAGTGAGCCCTAGGATTGGCATCAAATTCTTTGGTCTCTATTTCGGACCAAGTGGATTCATCACCGGGGGGTGCACTAAAGGGTTTGGTTACGGCCTTTGCAACTCGAATACCTAGAGATTGCAAGAAAACGGTCATCTTAACCTTCCATATGGGAAAGCTAAGTCCATCAAACTTAGGAGGGGTTTTAATTCCATTGGCCATTTTTACTATGTGAATATGAATGAAATGATTAGCAAAATTAGGATCTCTCTAAGGTTGTTAAGCCAAATCCTAGAGTCCAAGCTCTGATACCAATTGAAAAACACCTAGAGGGGGGTGAATAGGTGTTATTGCTAATCTAACAATCTTTTTAAAACTAAGTATGATGAATGATGCAACGATCTCTCAAAACAAGACTAAGAGCCGAATACCCCGTGAGAGGTTCTGAACTCCTTCCTCCCAATTCCCCTTGAATGGGTTAGAGGTGCGCAATGCAACCTTGTTGTATGAGAATTGATCGAACAAAGTATGAATAAAATGCAATGATGAAATGCACACAAGATATCACAAGTATTACAAGCTTGAAGTAATTGCACAAGGAAAGTAAGTAATAGAAAGCAATATAGTGCAATAGAAATTTAAAGCAAGAATGGACACAAGGCAATCGCAAACACAAGATGTTTGTTTCGAGGTTCGAGCCACCGCTCTACTCCCCGCCTTCACCTCCGTGAAGGGTTTCCACTATCCACCGAGGACGATTACAACGGTCTACCGAAGACCCGAGCACCGAGCTCCACCAAGTACAATAACCTCTACCGAAGAGGTGTCTCCACAAGAACAAGAAGAGGAACAAGAACAAGAGTGATCACAACAAGATCACCAAACTCTTTTACAACACTCTCACTCTTTTTACAACTTCACTATAGAATGAGTTAGGGATTTTTGGCTCTATGAAGTGTAGTGAGAAAAACTCAGTTGTAGAGATGATTTTTGCAAGGGAACACAACAGAAAACTAGCTCAAGAAAGAATTGGAAATGGAGAGCTTAAACACTTTTCTTTTCTCTTTTGAAAACTTTGAAAACTTGAGGATTTTTCTTGGTATCTTGCAAGAGAGTCTTCTCCTCTATTTATAGGGAGAAAAATAGGTTTAAAACAATTTATTTAGAGCTTATTTGCTCTGAAAAAGAACTGAAAAACCCTGTAAAAGTCTGCCAAAAAACAGATCAAAAAACAGATTTCAGAATTGCACAAAAGAGGAAAGAGCCGTTGGGCAGCAGCAGGCTTGGCGGTCGACCGGGCCGGTCGACCGCCAGCTCAGCTGGTCAAAGAGCCGTTGGCTCGGGTCTTCTGGCGGTCGACCGGCCGGTCGACCCAGAAACCCGAGAACAAACCTGCTCTCAGTCTTCCTCTGGCGGTCGACCGGACGGTCGACCCAGAAAACCCGAGAGCAATCCTGCTCTCAGACGGTCGACCGCCCGGTCGACCGTAGGACGTGCACAGACGTGCACGCCCAGGCACAGTGGCCGGTCGACCGGGCCGGTCGGTCGGTCAGCCTGAAACAGGAAAACAGTGTATTTTTTTGACTTGAAAAATTTTGCAAAATAATTTTTGACTTTAAGGAAACTTAAGTAATATGCTAGTAGGAGTATATAAACAAGATCTAATCATGGTATTTATTTTTTAATATAGAGTCATGTAAATATATATTTAAGGCATGAAACCTAAACTTTTTAAAACATGAAAACTTAAATACAAGACCACATTTTAACAAAACCAAATTGTGTGTGTGTATTCTAGAGCCAATATCCAACACTCAAACTTTAACATTCTAATTCTTACATTGATTCTAAGTACTACAAGCTCTTCAAGGGGCTTTTCACCATCAAGGTCTTCAACACTTGAGTCTTGAGCCCACTTTGAGTTGACTTGAGTCCAAAACACTTCCTTTTAGTAGAGTTAGAACCCTGAAACACACTTAAACAATAAGCAATATTAGTACAAATAACTAATATGTTTTGTAATCATCAAAACACACTAAACATGGGTGATTGTAACCTTGGCCAACACATACAAGTTACATAAAAGTAAAAACTAAACTACAAAATGGAAAAACTGGTCTAAAATCCTAACTCTGCATTGGCGTCCCATTTCAGCACAGAGAATGCCCTTTTATAGGCCAAAAACCCAACAACCAGGATTCCGGGGAGGTCGGGGAGCAAACGCTCCCCCTAACTCCCCAAGATTGCCGCGGAAACACGGCTATTGCCGCGTTTCCGCGGCCAGGGTGTGGCCAGGTGGCCACACCCTGTTGGTGGGTCACAATGGGAGTTCCTTCTGCCTTTATCCTCAGTTGGTTTCTTCGTTTGAGTCCCGGATTCTGACGAAATGGCCTTGGATTCTTGGCTTTAACCGATCGATTCTGAGTGGATTCTTCTCAACCGGTTTCAACCTCTTGATTTTGCCCTGATTTAGTGTGTGCGAATTAATTCTGATTTAATTCAGAATTCTGGTGGGCTTTTGGGCTCATTTCTCTTCATCTCCTTAAGGATTGGGCCTGCAAATAAATTAAACAATTAATTAAGACAATGCAGGCTTTTATTCTATAATAAGTATGGAAATATGATATTAAATATGCAACATTAGCGACCAATCAATTATTCACGTTTTTCATAAGTAAGTTTTTTCTAAAAAAATAAAAATGATACTTTTGATAAGTTTTCAAGTTTTTGTAAAAGAATTCAAAATCAAAAGTCTCTAAACATAGTCACTATTCAAAGTGATCATGGAGGAGAATTTGAAAATGAATCTTTTGCAAATTTCTGTGATAAGTATGGTATTACACATAACTTTGCATTTCCTAGAGCATCTCCTCAAAATGGTGTTGTGGAGAGAAAGAATAAGACATTGGAAGATTATGCTAGAACTATGCTTATGGACAGTCATTTACCAAAATATTTTGGGCTGAAGCTGTTGCTACTGCATGTTATGTTTTAAATTGTGTACTTATTCGACCTATTTTAAACAAAACATCTTATGAATTATTTTATAACAGAATTCCAAAAGTTTCTTATTTCAAGATTTTTGGATGTAAATGTTTTATCTTAAATACAAGAGATGCTTTAGATAAATTGATGCTAGCTCTGTTGACACTTAAAAAAGACAAGATTCTTACTAGCCTGAATAATGTCTAAACTTGTTGACATTTACAAAAGACAAGTGACAGACAAGCTGACGACCAGTTTTCACTCATCTCCGAGGGACAAGGAAGCAACCTGGACTCCACTGATCCATCAAGCAGACAGTAAGCCCGGATTGTCTCTGAACAGACCTCAGCAGGTCTAAGATGCTAGCACTTAGCATCGCATGAGCCCAAAGGGATAGCCACGCCTGAGAGGTTAAGATCATCCAACTTCGCCTTGAAGCCATTCAAAGCCCCGCCAAAAAGCTAACTCATAGCTTCGCCTGAACTGCTGAAGCGCAACTTCGCAGAGAAAGTCAGCTCCGCTTGAGGCCACACGCAACTGCGCAGAAAGGGTATGCGGTAGCTTAGCCGCAGACGACATCTAGCTCCGCCGAAGAGCTTTCTTCTGACTTCGCCAGATACTGCCTCCAGCTCCGCTGTGAGTTCAAAGCGGGCAGCGCCGCTGTCGGTCTGCTATGGTCAACCTTTGACCAATCAAATCTCTAGATGAGATCGGATCTAATTGGGATCAAATCTAATCAGGATTGTGATCAAATCCAATCAAGATCAAATCTGAGATCAAATTTGGTAGTTGATTGCCACAATCTCTTGACTCTTCTAAAACGAGTAAGAAGATCAGGGGAAATCCTCTAACGATATGGAAAGGATTAAAACAGATCAAAAGGATCAACCAACCTGATTGGTAGTGAAAAGTGCATTTTTATCATAACATTTACCATCACATTTTCATATTTATTCATTTAATTCTGCACATTTATTAATATTTTGTAATTTATTATGTGCAGGCCTCGAAATAATAAAAAGAAAGAATTAAAGCCTAAAAGAGCCCAAAAGCCCATGTTTGAAGCCCAAGTACAAAAGTGCAAATATCAAATGTCAAAAGCGCAAATACACAAGGGCTAAAGTTGCAATTATCAAAGAAGAGGGAAGGATAGACTTCTATCCAACCCTAAACACTTGCAGGATGAGGATAAAAGCCAAAGATAAGAGTGCAAAGATAAGGAAATTCGTGGATAAAGATATTGGGAGATTTGAAATCTAGATAACTTGATTCCCAAGTTATATCTAAATCCCATGATAAAGAGCCAGGATGCAGCTTCCAGAAGCAAACGCCCAAATGGACGGACCAGGAGAAGCCACGCGCCAAAGCGCGTGGCAATCTGCCACCAAAATGCCGCAATTTCACGGCAAATGCCGCAATTCCACGGCAATTCAGATAAGCCAGGGCAACGGCTTTTGTGTACGACTTGTGTTCGGACTCTAACTCCTTCTGCACCTATAAATACCCCCTTCAGTGCAACGTACAGAGCGTCCAGAGGCAGAGCCAGAGGGCCAAATTTAGGGTTTCTTCTTTAGGTTTTCTTTTCTTTTCCTTTGTAATTTTTATTTTATGTAAGTGAGGGAGATGGCTATGTTGAGGGTGACACCGATGTATGCTTCTCTTCTCTTCCTTTGTATCAAGTAATAAAGGTAACTTTTATTTTGTTTTTATGTCATTGCTTTACTTTCTTTTTGTTTTCTTTTTTCTTTTCTACTTTATTTCTGTTGATCTTTGATGAGCATGCAAGTGATTTCCGAACCACAAGTATAACAAGTCTTGGTGGTGCCAACGATACTTCATGGTGATGTTCTCCTCCTCAAGGTACGTATCACTTCATACTTGCCAAAGCTTGATGATATAATACGAACATGGGACTGAGATCGATCCTATGGTTTATGCGTTCAACGCCTCCGAAACAAGGTAGAAAGTGTTAGGTTTTCACATATTTTCTCAACCATACTAAGGTTAGTGCTTTTTCCTTTTCTTTTCTTTTCTTTTATTTTTGTAGATTAAATCACAACACTTTTCCCAATTCTTTCTTTTCCGATTCATTGTAAATACCACCTTCTTTCTAACCTAACTTTTCCTTTTAAATAACTAAAAAAAAAAGAAATTTTTAGAGATAACTTACAAACGCTTCTATCGTCCCTCCCTGAGGATCACGACCCGCATAGTCTTGCTACCGCTGATTAGTATTGAGAACCTCGCACACCTTTAATTCTTAAATCTAATATTTTATTTTTGCGTGCAGGTAAAACTCGATCAACAAATTGGCGCCGTTGCCGGGGAGGGACGGTAAGTTTTTATCTCTAAAATAAAAAAAATTAACTAATTATTCTTTTATTCTTTTCTGTTTGCAGGTTTGGAGAACAGGAAACAGAAAAACAGCAGCAGCAGTGGACATATAGCTACTCTGTGCCTCTGCCCTCGAAGGCAGAGCAACAGAGACTACTAGTTTGCCGCGAAAACGCGGCAATAGCCGCGGATCCGCGGCAACAGTAGAGAACTACTGATCCATCTTTTTGCAGGTTGCTGCAATTTACAATTACTGTTTACTGCTCTGTTGATTTTGTTCTGTGATAAACCTGTAACTGCTAATTAAATCAACAGTAAAAAAATTTGTTGCAAAAGTTAAAAATTGATTAGACGTTTGCATATTAGGCACGTGTCTTTTCAATTACTTTAATTTACTGTTGAAGAGTGCTGGAGCAAGGTACGTACGCATTGCATGTAGAGTAGGACTCATCTCTTGGTTGATTTTCTGCTTTGAGTGAATCTTATCTACTTATCTTGTACACTTGCACAAATTCATCTTAAGGGCATAACTCATTAACAAGATAAGGTGGGGATTTCATCACCCTTCCTTAGCCCAAAAATCATATCCCAAGCACTCACTAACCCAAGCCTAACTTAAAAATTAGTAGACGTTGGCCCTAGGGACATCTCGGACTCAATAGGAGATTATCCTAAGGGGGAACAGTGTTGGAAGTTGACTCTTGCCAAATCAGTGTCTAGGAAGGGGATTGAGGGCCGAAAGCCCGAAGATTGGTGGTTATTTAATTAAGGAACGTCTTTGACGGAAAACCTCCCACCACTCTTGCCCTGACCTGGCTGATTAACTTGTGGTCAAAGTCTGCACCCTACCTCCTATGGACAGTCTAACCAGTTAGGAGTCGTCTAGGTCATAGGTCTACCCTAATTTAGGTTAGAATTTTTTGTTTGTTTGTTTATTTGTTTGTTTTCTTTATTTGTGTTGGTGTGATATGGCATATAATAATATTTTTTTTAAATTTTAATCCATATTACACACCTAACTATTTTTCGGATATTACCAACCCGGCATATCACAACTTTGACCAACCTAGTGTGCCGGAATGGTCTTATCCGAATGATTATAACCCATGGTCCCCATCTTATGACCATAATTTTCATACTTTCAACTCTTCACAGAGTTCATGGGGTTTCGATTCCCCCGAGTCTAATTCTCAACCGACTTGTCCTCCATCTCCACCTTGTCCACAATATTCCCAAGAGTCATACTCTGATCCACCCATTCAGAATAGAATACCATCTATCGGGGAAATGATAAGTATGCATAAGTCCAAGCAACAATTATCATCAATCGCAGACATGATAATGAGTGAGTCCACCAACTCACAACTTCATCACGATTGCACTTCATCCTTTCAAGTCCAATCACAACGTGATGCACCTATCAACTATGAAAGGATGCTTGCAGCCATGACTCAGGCTAGATTAGCCCGTGATCATGAAATAGATCTGATGGTTCAATCTTTACGTTCTCACCGTCCGACCAATTCTGCTTTTGCTAACCACTCTCTTGAGCCGACGAACCTAGTTGCTTTGGACAACAAGATTCTAATTCAGTGCCACCATGTGAACTTGCCGAAACTTCAAATTTTGATAACTTGGCAAGTTTTTCCTTTCCTGAAATAGATCTTGAGCATGAATATGATCATGAACCCCAACTTGATGATTCAATTTTGCTTCCTGATTCAATAATGACTCCGGTGTCTCCACCTGATTTCACTTTTCCCGAGTCAACATTGGATCCTGTTCCAATTCATCGTAAATTGAATCACCCATTTTAGATGATCATATCGAACTTGACCAATTTTACAATCTAAAAATCCTATAGATAAATTGGCAAGTTCTTTTTATTGCATTGAACCCAATGAGATATGTGACCTAGATTCTCAAATCTATGATCAAGTTCAAATTCCTGAATCATTATTGACTCCTGTTCTGTTACCTGAATTAGGTAATATTTTAGAGTCAGTTTTGATTCCACACCTATCATTTCTGAACTTGAATCACCACCATTGAGTCACATTTCATTATGGAAGGATTATTGTGGACTTGAGCTTCAACTTATTGAATTGGACCCACTTCCTGAACCTAGCCCGACTCCTGAACCCTTACTTGATTTAAGTTTCTTTCCTGAGTCGGTATTCGTTCCCATACTTCCCACGTCCAAGTCAATAATTCCATCTTTTCATACTCCATTTTGGGACAAGGAGGTTGACACAATTGACTCTGAAATAATTATGAATTATGGAAATTTGATGGGGTGGAATTTTTAAAAAATGATAATACATACATTTTAGTGGGTTATATAAGAAAAATTTCTGGTGGGTTCCCTCGAATTCCACATTATCTTGATTGGGCCGCCTTTCGTGGACCAATTAGATCACCACCGAAACCACCACCTTGAGGTAACTTCTGCCTTCCCTTGTTCTTTTTCATGCATACATGCATACATTCTTACATTGAGGACAATGCATGAGATAAGTATGGGGGTGGGCTTTACTAACATACTAGCATATCTAACATAGGTAGAAACTAACAAAATTTCAAAAAAAAAAAATCTTTTTAAAAAAAATTGTAAAAAGGACAATATTTTGACTTATCTTTTGAAAGAAATCTAAGTTAATCTTAAGAATTAGGAAAATCATGATTAGGATTTCTAAAAACTTGGTCAAAATAAATAAATTGTTGAATTTTTAGGTATAGGAGGAAAAATTGAATAAGTAGTTAGTCTTAATTTTTACCTTAATGAAATATGCATACCTAATGCATATCTAGGATTCTAAAACGAAGACCTTTGTGCCTCATATATTAAAAAAAAAGAGAAAAAAAAGAAAAATCACTAATTAAGCTGGATACAGGTGCCTCAAGAAGCATAAGTATTCACGCCTAAAGGTGAGTGTAAAAAAAAAATTAATAATAAAATAAAGTCCTTAGTTTTGGGGCCTAGTTCACTTGATAAGTATGCATAAGTCCAAGCAACAATTATCATCAATCGCAGACATGATAATGAGTGAGTCCACCAACTCACAACTTCATCACGATTGCACTTCATCCTTTCAAGTCCAATCACAACGTGATGCACCTATCAACTATGAAAGGATGCTTGCAGCCATGACTCAGGCTAGATTAGCCCGTGATCATGAAATAGATCTGATGGTTCAATCTTTACGTTCTCACCGTCCGACCAATTCTGCTTTTGCTAACCACTCTCTTTGAGCCGACGAACCTAGTTGCTTTGGACAACAAGATTCTAATTCAGTGCCACCATGTGAACTTGCCGAAACTTCAAATTTTGATAACTTGGCAAGTTTTTCCTTTCCTGAAATAGATCTTGAGCATGAATATGATCATGAACCCCAACTTGATGATTCAATTTTGCTTCCTGATTCAATAATGACTCCGGTGTCTCCACCTGATTTCACTTTTCCCGAGTCAACATTGGATCCTGTTCCAATTCATCGTAAAATTGAATCACCCATTTTAGATGATCATATCGAACTTGACCAATTTTACAATCTTAAAAATCCTATAGATAAATTGGCAAGTTCTTTTTATTGCATTGAACCCAATGAGATATGTGACCTAGATTCTCAAATCTATGATCAAGTTCAAATTCCTGAATCATTATTGACTCCTGTTCTGTTACCTGAATTAGGTAATATTTTAGAGTCAGTTTTGATTCCCACACCTATCATTTCTGAACTTGAATCACCACCATTGAGTCACATTTCATTATGGAAGGATTATTATGGACTTGAGCTTCAACTTATTGAATTGGACCCACTTCCTGAACCTAGCCCGACTCCTGAACCCTTACTTGATTTAAGTTTCTTTCCTGAGTCGGTATTCGTTCCCATACTTCCCACGTCCAAGTCAATAATTCCATCTTTTCATACTCCATTTTGGGACAAGGAGGTTGACACAATTGACTCTGAAAATAATTATGAATTATGGAAATTTGATGGGGTGGAATTTTTAAAAAATGATAATACATACATTTTAGTGGGTTATATAAGAAAAATTTCTGGTGGGTTCCCTCGAATTCCACATTATCTTGATTGGGCCGCCTTTCGTGGACCAATTAGATCACCACCGAAACCACCACCTTGAGGTAACTTCTGCCTTCCCTTGTTCTTTTTCATGCATACATGCATACATTCATACATTGAGGACAATGCATGAGATAAGTATGGGGGTGGGCTTTACTAACATACTAACATATCTAACATAGGTAGAAACTAACAAAAATTTCAAAAAAAAAAAATCTTTTAAAAAAAATTGTAAAAAGGACAATATTTTGACTTATCTTTTGAAAGAAATCTAAGTTAATCTTAAGAATTAGGAAAATCATGATTAGGATTTCTAAAAACTTGGTCAAAATAATAAATTGTTGAATTTTTAGGTATAGGAGGAAAATTGAATAAGTAGTTAGTCTTAATTTTTACCTTAATGAAATATGCATACCTAATGCATATCTAGGATTCTAAAACGAAGACCTTTGTGCCTCATATATTAAAAAAAAAAAGAGAAAAAAAAGAAAAATCACTAATTAAGCTGGATACAGGTGCCTCAAGAAGCATAAGTATTCACGCCTAAAGGTGAGTGTAAAAAAAAATTAATAATAAAATAAAGTCCTTAGTTTTGGGGCCTAGTTCACTCGAATTTGAGTCCGCGGGGTGTTTTCTCACCTGGTGCCCTAAAGCCAACCGGTTTGGGAGTCATCGATTTTAAGTTCGTTACATGGGTGGATTAGAAAGCCTAAGAAAATTAAGGAAAAATTACTTATATATGTACTAACACATCTAATAGTCAATTAGTTAGGTATAAGGGCCTCAAGAAGCCTTGATACTTACACAAAAGAAAATTAGATGAGTTATAAAAATAATAAAGAGGCATGAGAGTCCAAGTCAAGGAATTCCTAGTAAAAATCCATAAGGATGCATATGATTTTTGGTAACGAAAAAGACTATACACAAAATTCAATTTTGATCCTTACTTAAAATGAAAACAATTTACTTTATAAAGACTAAGTCTAAGAATGAATAAAAATGATAATCCTAAAACTTATAGACTACTTAGTCTTTGCAAAAGTATTTCAAATATTTCCTTTTTATGGATTTTGTGGGTGCAATCCGCTGAAAACCCTCACGAGACAACACTCGTCCTCTAGGGTAACCTAGAGGTTTAACGGCTTGTTGCACATGCTAAGTGCAACCGTGATTCCTACGAAAGTGAGTTAGGTTAGATTAGTTTTTCTTTTCTTTTTCTCTTTGATTTTTACTCGAGGACGAGCAAAAAGATAAGTGTGGGGGTGTGATTGGTAGTGAAAAGTGCATTTTTATCATAACATTTACCATCACATTTTCATATTTATTCATTTAATTCTGCACATTTATTAATATTTTGTAATTTATTATGTGCAGGCCTCGAAATAATAAAAAGAAAGAATTAAAGCCTAAAAGAGCCCAAAAGCCCATGTTTGAAGCCCAAGTACAAAAGTGCAAATATCAAATGTCAAAAGCGCAAATACACAAGGCTAAAATTGCAATTATCAAAGAAGAGGGAAGGATAGACTTCTATCAACCCTAAACACTTGCAGGATGAGGATAAAAGCCAAAGATAAGAGTGCAAAGATAAGGAAATTCGTGGATAAAGATATTGGGAGATTTGAAATCTAGATAACTTGATTCCCAAGTTATATCTAAATCCCATGATAAAGAGCCAGGATGCAGCTTCCAGAAGCAAACGCCCAGATGGACGGACCAGGAGAAGCCACGCGCCAAAGCGCGTGGCAATCTGCCACAAAATGCCGCAATTCCACGGCAAATGCCGCAATTCCACGGCAATTCAGATAAGCCAGGGCAACGGCTTTTGTGTACGACTTGTGTTCGGACTCTAACTCCTTCTGCACCTATAAATACCTCCTTCAGTGCAACGTACAGAGCGTCCAGAGGCAGAGCCAGAGGGCCAAATTTAGGGTTTCTTCTTTAGGTTTTCTTTTCTTTTCCTTTGTAATTTTTATTTTATGTAAGTGAGGGAGATGGCTATGTTGAGGGTGACACCGATGTATGCTTCTCTTCTCTTCCTTTGTATCAAGTAATAAAGGTAACTTTTATTTTGTTTTTATGTCATTGCTTTACTTTTCTTTTTGTTTTCTTTTTTCTTTTCTACTTTATTTCTGTTGATCTTTGATGAGCATGCAAGTGATTTCCGAACCACAAGTATAACAAGTCTTGGTGGTGCCAACGATACTTCATGGTGATGTTCTCCTCCTCAAGGTACGTATCACTTCATACTTGCCAAAGCTTGATGATATAATGCGAACAGGGGACTGAGATAGATCCTATGGTTTATGCGTTCAACGCCTCCGAAACAAGGTAGAAAGTGTTAGGTTTTCACATATTTTCTCAACCATACTAAGATTAGTGCTTTTTCCTTTTCTTTTCTTTTATTTTATTTTTGTAGATTAAATCACAACACTTTTCCCAATTCTTTCTTTTCCGATTCATTGTAAATACCACCTTCTTTCTAACCTAACTTTTCCTTTTAAATAACTAAAAAAAAGAAAGTTTTAGAGATAACTTACAAACGCTTCTATCGCTAGTCCCTCCCTGAGGATCACGACCCGCATAGCCTTGCTACCGCGGATTAGTATTGAGAACCTCGCACACCTTTAATTCTTAAATCTAATATTTTATTTTTGCGTGCAGGTAAAACTCGATTACAACCTGCCATTTCTAGCTTCACAGAAGCTGATCCTAGCCTCGCAGCAAGGTTACTTTCCAGATTTAAACAGATTTGATTCAATCTGTTTCCATATTTTCAAGGGACAATTATACCCCTGCTCTCTCTAGAAATAGAGGACCACCTCCAGAGGTAGAAAGGAGAGGCGATACGCAAGAGAGAAGACTCCACAAGCAGAGACTTCTTCACAAAGCACCGTGCGTTCTTGAATTCAGAGACTTTATAGAGAATTGCTTCTCTAATCAGGGTGCTGATACCCTAATACCTTCTTCTCAAGGAATCTCCGGAACCAGGCGAGAAGGAATTCCTAATTGAAGGCGGTTTTGAGAAGTAGCAAGAGGGTTCTACCAACCTTCTGTTCTCTGATTTCCCGAACCAGGCGAGAAGGGAATCTCATCGCTCGCATCGTCAAAGGGACAAAGTGGTCGCGCGCTGACCAGACTCCTATCAGCACACTTCTCCAGAATCTCTGAGGAGATCTACTTGTAATCTTTTTAAGAATACTAGTAATTTAGCTCCTCAACTCTTTTTATTGTAAGTTTTCCCCTTTGCAAATCAATGGAAAACAAGATCCAATGAAGGTATTTTTTTTGGATATTCTACTCAAAGTAAAGCATATAGAATATTTAAGAAAACAATTACTATTAAAGAATCATTACATGTTAAATTTGATGAATCTTTGACTAAACCTATTTCTAATACTTCTTCACATGATGATGATAATATCATAGATACTTCTATTGATAATACTGTTATATCTTCTGATGATACTAACATTTCTAATGTTGATGAGACTCCTACCGAGTTACCTAAAGCATATGTTGAAGTAAGGAATCATCCACATGATTTGGTTATTGAAGATATAAATCAAGGCGTTCAGACAAGATCCAAGTTGAACTACATGACACAAATTTCTTTCATATCACTCATTGAACCGCAGAATATCAAAGAAGCATGTGCAGATGATTTTTGGACAATTGCAATGCAAGAAGAGTTGAATCAATTTGTCAGAAATGATGTTTAGGACCTTGTACAACGTCCTACTGATCATCCAGTCATCGGTACCAGATGGGTCTTTAAGAACAAACTTGATGAATCAGGTCAAGTTATTAAGAACAAAGCAAGGTTAGTAGCACAAGTATACAATCAAAAAGAAGGTATTGATTTTGATGAAACTTATGCACCAGTAGCTAGGCTTGAATCAATTCGTATTTTACTTGCTTTTTCTTACTTTATGAATTTCAAACTTTATCAAATGGATGTTAAAAGTTCCTTTGTAAATGGTTTTATTAAGGAAACTGTTTATGTTGAACAACCTCCAGGTTTTGAACATGAAAAATTTTCAAATCATGTTTTTAAACTTAAGAAAGCTTTATATGGTTTAAAACAAGCACCCCGTGCTTGGTATGATAGATTAAAAAGTTTTCTTTTAAATTCTGATTTTAAGATGGGAAAAACAGATACAACTCTCTTTATTAAACATGTTAATAAAGATATCTTAATTATTCAAATATATGTTGATGATATTTTATTTGAATCTACTAACGATAATCTTTATCAAGAATTTTCTAAGACTATGCAGAGTGAATTTGAGATGAACCACATGAGCAAACTTACTTACTTTCTCGGTCTGCAAATAAAGCAAACGAATGATGGAATCTTCATTTCCAAGTGCAAGTATGCAAAGGAACTTCTGAAAAGATTTGATATGAAAAATTCTAGTCATAAGAATACTCCCATGAGTACTACTACATTCATAGACAAAGATGAAAATGGTAAGAATGTTGATCAGAAACTATATCGAGGTATGATTGGTTCTTTACTATATATTACTTCAAGTAGACCTGATATTATGTTCAGTATTTGCTTATGTGCTAGATATCAATCAAATCCTAAGGAATCACATCTTAAAGTAGTGAAAAGGGTTCTTCGATATATTAATAACACAATCAATTATGGCTTATTTTATCCAAAATCAAGCACATTTGATTTACTATCATATAGTGATGCTGATTTTGCTAGATGTAAATCTGATCGGAAGAGTACTAGTGGTACTTGTCACTTTTTGGGACATTCACTAGTATCATGGTTCAGTAAAAAGTAAAATTCTATATCATTATCAACAACCGAAGCAGAATATATCGCTGCTAGTGTTGCATGTGCTCAAATTTTATGGATGAAACAAACCTTATTTGATTATGGCATGTCTATCACAAACTCACCTATTATGTGTGATAATACCAGTGCTATTAACTTATCTAAAAATCCAGTTCATCATTCACGTACTAAGCATATTGATATTAGACATCATTTTTTACGTGATCATGCTTTAAAAGGTAATATTTCTCTAAATTTTATATCAACTGATAATCAAATTGCAGATATTTTTACAAAACCTCTTAAAGAAGATATTTTCATGAGATTTCAAAGAGATTTGGGTATTTGCAATATTTCTGATCTTTGAATATTTTTTCAGAATTGTTTGAAGGCATTTTTTCAACCATTAGTTGACTTATCAAGGCCTATTAGTCGACTTATTAAACAACTAGTCGACTTAACAGTGTCCCAGTTGACTAATTGCATCTAACAGAAACATGGGTTTTTTGAGCTATTAAGAGATAGTCAACTATATTGAAATACTAGTCGACTAGTATATGAATTAGTCGACTAGTCACAAACCCCAAATCGACTAACCCTGTGAAAAACTGTGTTCTGTTATTAGTTTTTAACTTTCGAAACCCGACCCATATCATTAAATCTGGATCCGATCTTTCTCTATTTTCAATCCTAACCATTGATTTGGTATTTACCTCTCTTTCCTACTCTTTACCCTAATAAAAAACCTAGTTTTCACTCGGTTCCTCTCTCCAGCCGATAGATCCAGTCGACTACAGGATTCATCAGCAGCAGAAATCCTCTCTTCAGCACAGCAGTGACCCACTTCCTTCTTCCTTCAATTTCTTGGTAACTTTGTTCCAATCTCTGTTTTATCCCGTCAATTCTTGTTTTATCTTCCTTTAATTTGAGTTCTAATCATGTCTAGGTCTAAGAAAATCAATTTACACCATCTTCTCATCTCAAGCTGATTTTAGGGCTTTTCTGAAAAATCCTGCCCTAGAAGATGATTTCCTTAGAATTTCTTCATTAGAAATTTTACCTGGTAGGTTTGTTAAATATGAGGACTTTAATGACTATGATATTGTCTCATATTTACAAAATTGTGGTCTTTATCATATGTTCTATACTGATTCTAGACAAGGCTATTATCCTTTCATGATTCACTTGTTTTATACCAACTTAATCTATGAAGACAATAAGGATGATGTTCATATATATTCTATGGTTAAAGGTATCAATATCAAGTTATCTCCTAAATCCTTAGGTCGTATTTTTTCAATTCCTTATCACAACCTCTCTATTAATGACATTAATATGAATGATGCGGAGCTCTTATCAAATATATTTCTTCCAGGTCAAGGATTACCTATGTCTAACAATAAATTGAAACCCATTCCCCGTCTTATTGGTCGTATCCTTGTCTATAACATTTGCCCTAAAATCGAGAGTTATAACTATTATTCCCGTGATTTAGCCACTTGTGTCAATGCCATGATGGCTGGACTAGAAGTCAATTGGACAAAGATAATCTTTGATACTCTTGTTAAGGACCATACCTCCTTCCTACCATATGGAGTCTTTTTATCATATGTGTTTCGAAAATTTCACATAGATCTTACTTCCGAAATGAGTGTTGTCAAGGTTTTTGAGCCTTTTGATCGTGTCGTACTTCATCATATGAAACTTCATGATTTTTCTCAACCTCCACCACAACCTCGCTCTCCTCCTCCACAAAGTTCAACTCAAGCTCCTTCTTTCTCTACTCAGCCTCCTTTCACTGAACCCTCTTCATCTCAACCATCTCCTTCATATCCCGATGCCTTCTACAACTCTCTTTCTATTGAAATAGAGTCTCTTCACACCAAACAATAATTCATTCAGGACTCTCAGAATGCATTGCTCGCAAATCAATCTTTACTGATACACTATTTTATGAGTATGCAACTGAAGATGGACTCATTTGAATCAACTCAAAAGGAAATTCTGGATATCCTCAAGACCTATTTTCCACCACCTCCTCCTCTCGGATCTGGCATTTGATGCTTATGGAGTTGGCTTTGCTACGTGTTTTATTTTTGGCATTTCTTGCCTCTTTTTTTTTTTTTTTTTTTGGTTAAGACTCTTTTAGTTTTTATTGTACTTGACATTTTCTATTTATTCTGAAAATAATGATTGATAATGTATCTTTTTATGATCTATGCTATTTCTCTTTTTGTTAATGACAAAGGGGGAGAAAATTCTGTGTTACTAAGACTAAGAAAATTTTTGTGTTGATATATGTGCGTTGTGATAATGGATATATGATACATATTTGGCAATGTTGTGATATGGCAATGCAGGGAACACTTGTTATATGGAAATATTTTTATACTTTACGCAGGGGAGAACAAGAACACTTGACCTGTTACATATCTATTTGTTATAACCTATTTATTGCAGGGGGAGTTTCTCTGCAGGGGGAGTTTTCATAAACACAGGTTGTCATCATCAAAAAGGGGGAGAATGTTGAAGCCTACAAGATTGAAAGATTTTGATGATGAATAACAAAGTAATACAGATGCATTTGAAGCTCTATCTCAAGCATTTATACAGAGTTTTGATTGCTCAACCTAAGATGAAGACTTTGAGTATTTATGTGTATTTTTAGAATTATTGTTAAAAGCCTTGAATACACACACAATACTTATATAGTCGACTTGACCCAACCTATTGTCGACTAACCTATCCCCTAGTCGACTTGACAATTTTCTCAGTCGACTAAGTCCTTCCACCAAAATATCCCAACTCTCTGTTTATTGTCTGTCATCAGAATTAGTCGACTTCCCCAAAGTATTGTCGACTAACCCCTTATATAGTCGACTACCCTTGTTCTACTAGTCGACTAAATACAGTTTCTAGAAACTTGTTATCCGTATCAGTCTAAGTATAGTCGACTTGCCCCCTAAATTAGTCGACTAACTTTGGAAACTTTTGTTCTTATAGTCGACTAACCTCCATACCCTAGTCGACTAATAGCAGTTTCTGACTGTTGTACAGTTAGTAATTTCTGGTGTTTTATCTAACGTTTTAAATTTCAAATTTGAATTGATAACTTCCCTAACTGACTATAGATTTCAGCTATAAATAGGGATGTTGTCCTAGGATTAATTCAATAATTCAAAACTCAAGTTTTTAGCCTAAAAACTTTGTTCAAAATTCTGTTTTTCTGAAAACTTGTTTTCACTTTCTGTTTCTTCACCAATTCCTACTCTATTGTGAAGATTTCTGAAAGTCCACCTATAAGAGACCTTGTCCACAATCACATACAGATTCAAGACTTATAGGATCAATTGTAATCATTCAAAGAGGAGCATTGTACAAGGGCGTCTTCTGGTGTAGAAGAGAAGCTGTACAAGGTGTTTGTCTTCTTGGTGTAAGAGGAGTTGTACACATTTGACAAAGGGTGTTTTGTCAAGTGGTGTACAAGGTATTGGTTTTAGGTGTATCCAATTAGGAAAGAAAAATCTCAAGCGGATTGCTTGGGGACTGAACGTAGGTCACAAGGACCGAACCAGGATAAATCTCTAGTCTTTGCGTTTACATTTTTTTGAGTTTTATCTTGTGAATTTTTATTTCCTGCAAGTAGTTTTATTTAAAATTTATAAACACTATTCACCTCCCCTCTAGTGTTTGTGTTGATTGAATATAGATCCTACAATTTTGACATTTCTTCTGTGATATGTCTTATAACAATAATTTTTCTAATTTTAATGGTAATTCATGTTACACATCGACCTCTTTTTCAGATATTACCAACCTGGCGTATCATAACTTTAACTAACCTTGTGTGCCAGATTGGTCTTATCCGAATCATTACATGTCCCAGTCACAATACTATGAACAAAACTGGAATAATTATCACTACTCTTCACAGAGTCAATGGGGACACAACTCCCCGAGTCATATTGTCAACCACCTTACCAACATCCAGCTTCATACACTCCTTCTCTTGAATAACCATTAGAAGAGTCAATTGACTGGGAAAAGAGAATGGAAGCCTTAGAAGAGCTTGAGCGACGAATTAAAATTTTAGAAGACTCAAAATCTCGTCAAAATTTTTAAATCACAAATCCTTACTCTATTTTTCAAGAAGAACATGCCAATTTAGAAAAGAGTATGGAATCCATGATTCAATTCCAAAGTGATCCACTCGATATGATAGAAGCAAGACTTAGTAGATCGGAAAACATGCGTAGGAATAAGAAAACTCTCGCTACCCAATCTTTGACTATTCTCAACACTTCTAGCCATATTGATGAAACCAAGAATCATGATATCTTGAAGACTTTGACCAAGATTCAATTTCACCACAAAACCTTGAACTTGACCAATATCAACCCATTGACAAATTGACAAGTTTTCATCTTAACGAGATTGAACTTGATTATGAATGTGAACCTGATCCCCACCTTTGTGATTCAGTTCCCATCTTCGAATCTATGTTGACTCTAGTATTCTTACCCAATTTGGACAAAATTTCTGAGCCAATATTTATTCTCATACCTATAGATCTAGAAATTGAATCACCAATTTTGGATAGTCACATTCTATTGATGAAAAAAGAATGTGAATTTCAATTCTTAGATTTGGACTCAACTCTTGAACCAAAACTGACTCTCGACCCAAAGTTGATTTTTTTGAGTTAGTATTAGTTCCTTAACCAATCATTTTTAAGCCCAAGTCAACTATTCCGCTAAGTCACATTCTTTTATTGGACATAGGTATAGACCATAATGACTCCGTGATGATTTTCCAAGACTTTTCATGCAAAGGGATTAAGTTTCAGATAGGATCTTTCATGATCCTATTCAAATTGGGGGCTATAAATATGTAAATAGAAAAGAGGTAAATAAAGGTGAGTTCCACGAACTACCACATTATCGTGCTTGGGTGCCAACACTTAACCCAATCAGACCACCACCGGAACCACCCCCTTAAGGTAATATTTTTCTTCCCTTTTTTCTTTTTCATGCATCTATGCATTAATTCATACATTAAGGATAATGTATGAGATAGGTATGGGGGAGGGTTCTAACATAACTTAGGTTTTTCTTTTATTATTAAAAAATAATTAACATTTTCTTTACTTTTAAAAACTTTTTAAAAATAGAAACAATATTTTGACGTTTTTTTGTAAGAAATAAAGTTAATTTTAAGGAATAGGAGAATCATAATTAGGATTTTTTATACTTGTTCAAAATAAGATTATTTGTTTGAATTCTAAGGTTAGGAAGAAAATTTGAAAAGTAATTTAGTCTTGATTTTTACCTTACACATGCTTTATACACTTACACACTTAGGGTCCAAAATAAAGATTCTAATGTCTTATTAAAAAAAGAAAAAGAAAAAATATATATAATATATCAAAAATTCTCTGATTAAGCTGGGTATTTGTGCCTCATAAAACATAAGTATTCACACATAAAAGCGGTTCATATAATAAAATTCTTAGTTTTGTGGTCTTGTGATTGATGTTTTACCTGCACACAAGAATACAGAATTTCAGAACTTAAGATAAAGAGTGCAAGTACTCAATTCTACCGCAATAGCAAGTGGCTATGCGGGTCGTGATCCACAAGGAGGGACTAGCGATGGAAACTTTTTTATCAAGTTCTCTTTTAAGTTATATTCAATGGTTAAATATCTTCTTTTAGTTCTTTAATAGAAAAGAGAAAAATAAGTTATAGTTAAAAAAGTGGTATATTG
Organism: Agave tequilana; assembly: GCA_038442645.1. NCBI lineage: Eukaryota > Viridiplantae > Streptophyta > Magnoliopsida > Asparagales > Asparagaceae > Agave > Agave tequilana. The sequence goes on along the minus strand of JAVJIF010008999.1, from coordinate 51,836 downwards.
AGAAGGTGGAGAAAATAGAAATGGATATATACAAAGAAAATGAAAAAAAATGATAAGAGTGGGTGTTGATGGTGTTGGTAATCTAAACTAAAAATTAAAAGAAAGAAACTAAAACCTAAAAAAACTTACTTACCTTTTCGGCGCCTGCTTACCTTTGACCCGTATCGACGATGTACCTTTATTTGAAGGCGAGTGAAGTATGACAAATAGGATCTTCCCCATTCCCGATTTATACTATGAAATGAAGGGGCAAGCTACACTACCATAGAAATGAATATCCATCACCATAAGCCATCAAGGGCACTTGCAAGGGTAAGGCAACTTCGAGGCTATCAGATTCATTTGGATCCATAAACACAAAAGAGGGAAGAAAATGAAAACAAGAATAGAAAAGAAAAGAAAACTTTGATTCGATTTAAATAACAATGAAAGAAAAGATCACTTACACCAGTGTCACCCTCAGTACAAGCTTGTTCTCATTCCTCCATGAAAGTCTCCTCTCCTCTCAGTTACATAAATAAAACAAAAATTACATAAAAGAAAGCTAAAAACTAAGTTACAAACTACATAATAACCTAAATTCTACTCTCTGCTTGGTCATTCCTTTTGCCTTTGAGATTACAGGTATTTATAGGAGAAATGCAGAGGTTAGAGGAGTATGATGATAGGGGAAGCTGGATATTTCTAAATTTGAATCCTCCCCTTATCTCCAAACTTGATTTGATGTGGATATTCAGTTCTGATCTGCAGCTTGATGGCCTGTTGATTGCTGAATATAACTTATCAAATGATAGAATTAGAAACAGTGATCAACTTAAGAGTTGTATCTTTTTAAGTCTTCTTTCTAGATCATTTTGAATCATTAGATTTAAATTTTGGTAGTGAAAGTTATGATTCAAATACTAAAATGTATTCAGTCAGAATCTAAGTCAAATTTGTTTCATCTCATCCGCTGATCTTCTCTCTATCCATTTATCCCTTTGGATTTGTACTCTGTATTTGACGTTATCCTCGGTTGAACTTTAGATTTAGCCACTTGATTCATCAAAAATTGAACTTAACTAATTGAATTTGGGATCATCCTCCTTTAACCAAATAGATCTAGTTAAATTTGAATTTAACTGATATTGATTTGATTTTATCATCTTTCTCCCTATGATTATCTTCTGCAAAATAGACATTTAAGATAAGAAATTTAGCAGATTTATTATATGATAAATGTGAAAATGTAATAAAGAATTATGCAGCAAATGTGTGCAATCACACCCCCACACTTATCTTTTGCTCGTCCTCGAGCAAAATAACAAAACTAAATCAAAGATTATTAGACCACTTTCGCAGGTCACGCGATTGCACTGAGCATGTGCAACAAGCCATTAAACCTCTAGGTTCCCCTGTACGCGCCGGAAAAGAGAGAAGAGGAAATGCTGTAAAAATTTTCCTTGAATCAGATGAAAAGATTACAACAAAAATAACTTTTCCTTCCAGTTACAAGGGAGGGAGGATGTTGAATCTTGAATCCCCCCTTTGTTTAATGCTGGGTTCTTCATGTGGCGGTGGAGAGTGAATCTTGTTCTCCGTTGACCGGATGACCGTCGGGATCGTCAGGGATCTTCTCTTCGGCTGGTAGAAAGAGTAGCGCAGCTCTTGTCTACCAAAACTCTCAAAGAGAAGGTAGGCAAAGAGTAGCTTGTACGCAGCAAGCTTGACGAAGAGTTGAACTCTCTCCTGTCTCTGTCTTGTCGTCTGATTGCCTTCTGCCTTCTAATTTTCTTCTGATCTCCATTGCCCGTCGCTTGCCGATCGCCAATTGCCAATCTCCTCTGATTGCCTCGACCTCATAGCAAACGAGGCTATTTATAGAGGTCCTAGGGTGAACATGCCCCCTAAAAATGCTCCATAATGAGGGGGTAACTTCCCCACTTCCCCGCTATGTGGGCGGTGACTGGCCCAATAACAAGGGCGGTTATAACCGAGGCGCGGGTCTGGACCCTCGCGCCTTGATGCTGAGACGCGGGTGTCGAGCCCACGCGCCTTGATGCTGAGACGCGGGTGTCGAGCCCACGCGCCTTGATGCTGAGACGCGGGTGTCGATCCCACGCGCCTTGATGCTGAGACGCGGGTGTCGAGCCCACGCGCCTTGATGCTGAGACGCGGGTGTCGATCCCACGCGCCTTGATGCTGAGACGCGGGTATCGAGCCCTCGCGCCTTGAGTCTGAAACTCTGCCTTTTAATGGCTTGTCTATTAGTGATTTTTAGACAGCCTACAGAACCCCCTCCAAAGTTTTCGATATTCCGTAGTTAACTGGGACAGATTTCGAAATACTTTGGACTCTAGCTGAATTCACCTCTATAACTGGACTGTTAATGCTCCGGGTTTGATCTTATCTGGAGTTGGTCATCGTGAGTGTACTGTTGAACTCTTTGAGGCCACCAGAGTTGATCGTGTTGAGTGTCTAGATACACAGTCTAAACCTCCCCGATTGCTTTTAGTCTGTCATGGGCGCGCTTTAAGCCAAGAGTGGACGATCGTCTGCTTGTGCCAGTGTACTGTTGAAACTGATTTGCAGAAGCAAGGACTGAACGCCAGTTCTTTTTGAAGAGCAGAGATAGTACTGTTTTAAAGACGCGACTTTCATGGGGTGCGTCTTTTGGAAATGGAGACGCGACTGATATTCCATAAAGCAGACGCGATGTTCAGCCGGGCTGGAAAGACGCGAACTTCTTAGAGAGACGCGACTTTTTGAATGCATTTATGGCGGTGATGACGGGGCATGTCCATCGAAGAGACGCGACCGTCGGGTGCGAATCCGTGCCATGTCATAATTGCACTGCCAGTTGGCCTGGGAAACCGACGGGATTTCACCTTTTGGCGCGCGGATTTCCCGGTTCATTAAATGATCTGTTCCACGTGTCAAGCGATGACTTGCTGCAGAGTCATGGCGCATGATCTTCGCGAATCATCAAAATGATTTCTTCCACGCGTCAAGCGATGACTTGCTGCAGAACTAATCGAGCCACGCGCCGCGTATCTTCGCGAATCCTTGTGCCTATAAAAGGCAACAGTTAGAGAGATCTCTTCTTCTCCGAACGCACTTGCTTAGGGTTTAAGAGAAAAAAAAGAGTTCTTCTTTCTCTTTTCATCTCCATTCTTAATCACCAATGGCACCTAAGACCAAGCCAACCGCATCCTCTTCAAGAGCAACCGTCGCCGAGGCCCAGAGGGGAGGTTCCTCCGCGCAGGCAGTCTCTTTCCCAGGTATAACGCCGTTTAGGCTTTCACCATTAATGGGAGTTCATGGAACCCCAAAAAGATATCTTTTGGAGGAGAACCATTAACACAGAAAACAAACCGTATTTGATTCTCAGACGCGGTCTTTGAGTTGATAACCAAGGCGCGGGTTTGATGACCTGGTGCCAGCGAGTCCTGCATTTCGGATTCTTCACTTAGAATATTTCTAATTGTGAAGAGTTCGGACGCGGACTTGAAGATTTTTCATCAGGTGCAGGCTTTTGATGAATCTGGCGCCTGAGCCCAAGTACTTAGAGAATTTTCATAAGTCTTGGTTTGCTAAACGCGGACTTGATCCTGGCGTTCTGTGACATCAGGTGCTGGTCTTTATGAATCTGGCGCCTGAGCCCAAGTACTTAGAGAATTTTCATAAGTCTTGGTTTGCAAAACGCGGACTTGATCCCGATGGTCTTACGCCTGGATGCAGATTTGCAGGTCTGGACGCGGATTTGATAATTCCTGCGTCCAGTATTTCTTCTGCGTCTGGACGCAGATTCGCAGGTCTAGACGCGGACTTGATAATTCCTGCGTCCAGTATCTCTTCTGCATTTGGATTATAGACACTTAGCATTTTTCTGATAAAGTGTCTGATTAAATGTCCTTTTCTTTTGCAGTGCCACACCCTTCTGCCCCACTCGCCAAGAAGCGCCACTTTGGACATGTAGGTGGTGCTGACCGTGATCTGGCCTTTGTGCTACGAAGGACAGTACCTGTGACTGCTGACAAGTCACAAGAGCGCCAGAAAAGTCTCTCCAATGTTGATATGACAACCCTTAGGGTGCTTATGACCGATGCAGCATTCACAACGGATGATCGCGTCAAGCTGGAGAAGCCTGCCTTCTTCTTCGGAGATCGTATCGGAAATTATAGATGGCTCCGTCAGATAGGGGATAGAAGATTCTTTCTTCCAGACATGGAGAGGATGTTCCCGCTGTCTTATCTCCAGCACATGTCCGTCCCTCGGAAGATAACATGGGACGTTTCCCGCTACGTCCCTAAGATTACCCTTGGTGACTTGGGCTCCCAGAAGGTATACCGCCATGATGGACATGATAGGGCGGTTCTCAGAGAGACGTGACTTTTTGAATGCATTTATGGCGGTGATGACGGGGCATGTCCATCGAAGAGACGCGACCGTCGGGTGCGAATCCGTGCCATGTCATAATTGCACTGCCAATTGGCCTGGGGAACCGACGGGTGAAGTCTGAGTTGGTGCATTCCTTCTGGAATTTGTGCCGCCGACTTAAACTTCGTTGGACGCGAGTACAGAAGTCTTTGGCGCTTGACGCTGACTTTGCTCATGAAGCTCGCGTTTTAAGGCCATTGACTTGGATGAATTCCAACTCGGGCTGAGGGTTTCAGACCCGAATTTTGCAACCCCTGTTCCCTCGACAGGGAGATGGCAATTTTCGGCGTTTGAGTCCTTTTCGCGCCTTGTGTTTTAGGCGCGGACGCAAAATGAGACCGCGTTTGAATCCTGTGTGTTGGCACAGTTTTGATTCGCGTCTGCTTCTGTTGACGCGGTATTTTGACTCACTGCACGGGCTCGTTCCCGCGTCTGAAGTTTTCGACAATAGCCGCGTCTGTCACTTAGTTTTCTTTGTTGAAGTATACTAAGTTCCAGATTTTCTAACCCCCCTGCTTATTCCTTGTAGGTAGGCTTGATCGTCCTTTTTCAGATTCGCTGGGCCCCTTTAAGAATATTTCAGCCGGCGGACTTGTTCGACGTTCGTCCACAAGGGAATATATTATGGTCCTCGTCGTCCACAAGGGAATATATTATGTCCCTGATGAGGACTCGACCCTCGCCAAGGTCTCTTCAGATCCACTGCACCGGTCATGCCTGCTGGCAAGAGATGGTCAGGGTAAGTATGGCGGCGAGGGGACTACGGTGGATAAGGTGGCAGATAGGATCCTCTTCCTCTCCCACTCCAGAAGTAACATCAAGGACTCCTCATGTCTGCTGGATGGTCTGCTGGGGAAAGAGATGCTCATGAACGAAGGGTTGCAGGACTTTCTGCTGCCACCAGACCTCAAGAACACCATTGCTCTTAGCTTAGTCAGCTAGGGCTCTTTCGGTGTTTACATCATGCATCGTGGTGCAACCAGCTTCTGATCGTGGCCACAATTTGGCACTTCTTCAGCCACCGTGCACTTGGAATTAGATGCGGCTTCAAGGAGTGAGTACAACCTCTGAGAGAGAGAGGGACTTCTTTGTACTCCTTAATTGTAACACTCAATCTTATTGTATAAGAGAGCGTTTTTACTGTAACACTCAATCTTATTGTATAAGAGAGCATTTTGTATCACTTTCATATGCTTGGAAATAAATAAAAGTGACACTTTTCTTTTTGCCTCTTTCATTGTCTTTGAACTTTTTGTCTTCAGTTAGACTCATAGAAGCAGAAAATCTTTGACTTTGTCAAAATTATGATGATAATCTTAATAAGTCAAATTTTGTAGGGAAAGATCCTATTTCAGGAACTTTCACAATACTGTCAGAGGTGTAATATTAACTTGACAGAGATGAAATAATTTTTTGGTGGACCTGCCACTTTATAAGAGAAAGTGACAAGTAGAATTGGTACCCCCAGGGAGGGTGAACTTTTATCAAGTGTTTGGGGTTAACTTGATTGAGCTCAGCTGGGGATTTGATGGAAACACTGTTGATGGTGTAGTATTAACCTAACAATGTTTTTAGGTAGACTTGTTATTCTGTTGAAGAGAATAACAAGTGAGACTAGACTCGTGGGGAATCTAGGAAAGTTTGTTACCGTTAGAGGTGTGATATTAACTTAACGGGTTGAAAGTGGTCTTGTCAGAAGTGTAATGTTAACTTGACAAGGATGTGAGTCAGAGGTGTGATATTAACTTAACTCAGAAGTGTCACTGTCATAGGTGTAATGTTTAACTTGACTGTGAGGGTAATGCTAGAGGTGTAATGTTGAACTTGGCATTGGTCATCTCGGCTTGTATAAGGAAGTCCGAGGGAAAGTCATGGCCATAGGTGTATTGTTTAACTTAGCAATGACTTGATGCTAGAGGTGTAATGTTAACTTAGCATCATCCATTTCAGCTTCGATATGGAAGTCTGAAGAAAAGTGACTGTCAGAGGTGTAATATTAAACCTGACAGAAACCTGATTACTGTTTAGAGGTGTGGTGTTAAACTTTAACAGTAATTTGCCAGAGGTGTAGTATTAACTTGACAAAGATTGACTCATGATAAGAGCAATTTGAGGACCTGTCATTCTATTGATTAGAATTGACAAGTGAAAATTTGAAGTGCCAGAGGTATAGTGTTAACTTGGCAAATTTGAAAGTTTGATACTCCGTGTAGAGTTGACAAACAAAATTTGTACTCGACAAGGAATATTGAAAAGTTTCCATTACCAGAGGTATAGTGTTAACTTAGTAATGGTTGTATTTTGTAGACCAACCATTCTGTGGATGAGAATTGGTAAGGGATTTTGGAGGAAAGAGTGGAGCCAAGTCCACTTAGGATTTTTAGCAAACCCTCAGCTATCAACGGATTTGAGGTGCCTTTACCAACTACCGTTTAAGTTGGGCTAGCCATGCTATTCCCCTCAGCATGATGAGTTGTCGAAGACTTATGTTGGGCTTAGAAGCCAACATTTTCCTCTATCCTTAGCCGTCGGGGGCGTCGGATGTTATAATGAAGAAATTCTTCTTACTTTGATCAGAGGTGTTCTTTTAACTTGATCAGCGGAAGAATACCATCTAAGAATAGTATTTTTTTAGGAACCTGCCATTGATCGGCATCATGAGTGTATCGCCATTTGAGGTTATGAGGCGATATGACCCATTCGAGTAGACTGACTCTACTACAAATGGTCCTTCCCATTTGGGTTGGAATGTTCCTTTTGTCTTGTGCGTCATTACCATGGGTCTTCTGACGGCTAAGACAAGATTGCCTTTCTTGAAAGTTCGCATTTTAACTTTCTTGTTGAAGGCTCTGGTAATTCGAGCCTGGTAGAGCTCGATTTGCTGTTGGGCCTGCAGACGCTTGTCATCTAAGGCTTCCAATTCTTGGAGTCGCTGTTGATTAGTAGTAAAAAATGCATAATTATCATCATATTTACCATCACATTTGCACATTTATTCATATTATAATGCACATTTATTAATATTTTGTTATTTAATGTGTGCAGGCCTCGAATTATTATTTTAATAATAAATAAAGCTTAAAAGAGCCCAAAAGCCCAGATCCAAGCCCATGTTTGAAGCCCAGGTGCAAAAGCGCAATTACAAGAAATCAAAATGCAAATACAAAGGCTAAAGTTGCAATTATTAAAGATGAGGGAAGGATAGAATTCTACCCAACCCTAAACTCTTGCAGGATGAGCATAAAAGTCAAAGATAAGAAGAAAATTCGTGGATAAAAGATTTGGGATATTTGAGATCAAGGTAACTTGATTTCTAAGTTATCTCAAAAATCCAGAATAAAGAGCCAGGATCACACTTCCAGAAGCAAGCGCCCAGATGGACGGACCAGAAGAAGCCACGCGCCAAAGCGCGTGGCCAGATTCCCTAGAAATGCCGCAATTCCACGGCAAAATCCCAGTTTTTGCGGCACTTTGATGTTATCTGGATACCAGATTTCGTGGGCGACTTTATCCGGGACTCTTCGACCTTCTGCACCTATAAATACCCCCTGCAGTGCAACGTACAGAGGAGTCCAGAGGCAAGCCAAGGGCCAAAAGCTAGGGTTTAGTTTTTAGGTTAGATTTTATTTTCGTTTTTATTTTGTAAATTTTGTAACTGAGAGTGGAGGAAACTTTCATGGAGGATGGAGTCTTCGCTTGTACTGAGGTGACAGCGGTATAAGCCCGCTTATCTTCCATTGTTAATGAAATCCGTTTAAGGTTCGTTTTTGTTATTATTTTTATTTTTCATCTCTTGTTTATTCTTGTTTTTCTCTGTTTCTATTTTCTTTCTTCTATTTGTTCTCTAATGCCTTGTGAACAATGAGACCCAACTGCTTCGAGACTGCCTAGCTAACGAAGATCCTTGATGGCTTATGGCGATTAACTTCCTATATGCCATACTTGCAAGTCTTCCGAGAAAAGGTAAATCATCGCACGGTTCAAAGGTAAGCAGGCTGAAGAGGTTCGTACGTGTTTTCTTTATTTTCTTTCTTTAGTTTTGATCCACATCTTCCACAATTTTTTTCTTCACTTCATTGTAAATACTATTCATTGTAAATACCACTGCTAATAATAAAAGAAAAAAAAGGAGATAACTTGCTTAACGCTTCCATCGCAGTCCCTCCCTGAGGATCACGACCCGCATAGCCCTGCTACTACGGATTAGAATTGAGAACTTGCACATCATATTCTTAAAACTAAAATATTATATTTTGTGTGCAGGAAATCTCAGTCAACAAATTGGCGCCGTTGCCGGGGAGGGACGGTAAGTTATTCTCTAATAATAAAAAAAATTATTAACTAATTCGTTTATTCTTTTTTGTTTGCAGGTTTGGAGAACAGAAAAACAACAACAGAAGTGGACATATAGCAACTCTGTGCCTCTGCCCTAGAAGTCAGAGCAGCAGAGCCTACTCATCTGCCGCGCAAACGCGGCAATAGCCGCGGATCCGCGGCAATATTAGTGAACTACTGACGTATCTTTCTGCAGGTTGCTAAAAAGTGCAAGATTTGTTTTCTGCTCTGTTAAAATTTATTCTGTGATAAACCTGTATACTGCTAATTAATTCAACAGTAAAATAGTTGTTGTAAAAGATAAAAATTGATTAGACGTTTGCATATTAGGCACGTGTCTTTTCAATTCCTTTATTTTTACTGTTGAAGAGTGCTGAAGCAAGGTACGTTTGCATTGCATGTAGAATAGGACTCATCTCTTGGTTGATTTTCATGCTTTGAGTGAATCTTATTTACATATCTTGTACACTTGCACAAAAGTATCTTAAGGGCATAATCCATTAACAAGATAAGGTGGGGATTTCATCACCCTTCCTTAGCCCAAAAATCATATCCAAGCACTCACTAACCCAAGCCTAACTTAAAATTAGTAGACGTTGGCCCTAGGGACATCTCGGACTCAATTAGGAGATTATCCTAAGGGGGAACGGTGCTGGAATTTGACTCTTGTCAAATCAGTGTCTAGGAAGGGGATTGAGGGCCGAAAGCCCGAAGATTGGTGGTTATTTAATTAAGGAACGTCTTTGACGGAAAACCTCCCACCACTCTTGCCCTGACCTGGCTGATTAACTTGTGATCAAAGTCTGCACCCTACCTCCCGTGGACAGTCTAACCAGTTAGGAGTCGTATAGGTCATAGGTCTACCCTAACTTAGGTTAGAATTTTTTCTTTTTTTTTGTTTGTTTGTTTTTTTTGTTTGTTTGTGATTGTGTGATATGGCATATAACAAATTTTCCAATTTTAATCCATATTACACACCTAACTATTTTCGGATATTACCAACCCGGCATATCATAACTTTGACCAACCTAGTGTGCCGGAATGGTCTTATCCGAATGAATATAACCCATACCCCCATCTTATGACCATAATTTTCATACTTTCAACTCTTCACAGAGTTCATGGGGTTTCGAGTCCCCCGAGTCCAATTTTCAACCGATTTGTCCTCCGTCTCCACCTTGTCCACAATATTCTCAAGAGTCATACTCTGATCCACCCATTCAGAATAGAATACCATCTATCGGGGAAATGATAAGTATGCATGAATCCAAGCAACAATTACCATCAATCGCAGACATGATTATGCGTGAGTCCACCGACTCACAACTTCATCACGATTACACTTCATCCTTTCAAGTCCAATCACAACATGATGCACCTATCAACTATGAAAGGATGCTTGCAGCCATGACTCAGGCTAGATTAGCCCGTGATCATGATATAGATATGATGGTTCAATCTTTACGCTCTCACCGTTCGGCCATTTCTGATATTGCTGACCACTCTCTTAGAGCCGACGAACCAAGTTGCTTTGGACAACAAGATTCTAATTCAGTGCCATCATGTGAACTTGCCGAAACTTCAAATTTTGATAACTTGGCAAGTTTTTCCTTTCCTGAAATAGATCTTGAGCATGAATATGATCATGAACCCCAACTTGATGATTCAATTTTGCTTCCTGATTCAATAATGACTCCGGTGTCTCCACCTGATTTCACTTTTCCCGAGTCAACATTGGATCCTGTTCCAATTCATCATGAAATTGAATCACTCATTTTGATGATCATATTGAACTTGACCAATTTTCCAATTTTGAAAGTCCCATGGATAAATTGGCAAGTTCTCACTTTTATGAAATTGAACCCAATGAGATATGTGACCTAGATTCTCAAATCTGTGATCAAGTTCAAATTCCCGAATCATTATTGACTCCTGTTTTGTTACCCGACTTAGGTAATCTTTTAGAGTCAGTCTTGATTCCCACACCTATCATTCCTGAACTTGAATCACCAATATTGAGTCACATTCCATTGTGGGAGGATTATTGTGGACTTGAGCTTCAACTTATTGATTTGGACCCACTTCCTGAACCTATCCCGACTCTTGAACCATTACTTGATTTAAGTTTCTTTCCTGAGTCGGTATTTGTTCCCGTACTTCCCATGTCCAAGTCAAGCATTCCATCTTTTCATACTCCATTTTGGGACAAGGAGGTTGACACAATTGACTCTGAAAATAATTATGAATTATGGAAATTTGATGGGATGAAAATTTTAAAAAATGATAATACATACATTTTAGTGGGTTATATAAGAAAAATTTCTGGTAGGTTCCTCCATGAAATACTATATTATCTTGATTGGGTAACAACGCTTGGCCCAATTAGACCACCACCGGAACCACCACCTTAAGGTAACTTCTGCCTTCCCTTGTTCTTTTTCATGCATATATGCATTCATTCATACATTAAGGACAATGCATGAGATAAGTGTGGGGGTAGGCTTTACTAACATACTAACATAGGTAGAAACTAACAAAATTTCTTAATAAAAATTTTTTTTTTAAAATTTAAAAAAAAATGTTATAAAAAGGAAGTATTTTGACTTATTTTTTGAAAGAAATCTAAGTTAGTTTTAAGGATTAGGAAAATCATGATTAGGATTTCTAAAAACTTGGTCAAAATAAATAAATTGTTTAAGTTTAGGTATAGGAGGAGAAATTGAATAAGTAGTTAGTCTTAATTTTTACCTTAATGAAATGTGCATACCTAATGCATATCTAGGATTCTAAGACAAAGACCCTTGTGCCTCATAAAAAAAAAATTCTAAAAAAAAATCACCAATTAAGCTGATACATGTGCCTCAAGAAGCATAAGTATTCATGCCTAAAGGTGAGTAAATAAAATAAAGTCCTTAGTTTTGGGGCCTAGTTCACTCGAATTTGAGTCCGCGGGGTGTTTTCTCACCTGGTGCCCTAAAGCCGACCGGTTTGGGAGTCATCGACTTTAAGTTCGTTACATGGGTGGATTAGAAAGCCTAAGGAAATTAAGGAAAAATTACTTATATATGTATTAACACATCTAATAGTCAATTAGTTAGGTATGAGGGCCTCAAGAAGCCTTAATGCTTATACGAAAGAAAATTAGATGCGTTATACATATTAAAAAAAAAGAAAAATATATATATATATAGAGGCATGAGAGTCCAAGTTAAGGAATTCCTAGTATAAATTCATAAGGATGCATATGATTTTTGGTAACGAAAAAGACTATACACAAAATTCAATTTTGATCCTTACCTAAAATGAAAACAATTTACTTTATAAAGACTAAGTCTAAGAATGAATAAAAATGAGGATCCTAAAACTTATAGACTACTTAGTCTCTTCAATAATAATTCAAATATTTTCCTTTTTATGGATTTTGTGGGTGTAATCCGCTGAAAACCCTCACGAGATAACACTCGTCCTCTAGGGTAACCTAGGGGTTTAACGGCTTGTTGCACACGCTAAATGCAACCGTGATTCCTACGAAAGTGAGTTAGTTAGATTAGATTTTCTTTTTCTTTTTGATTTTTACTCGAGGGCGAGCAAAAAGATAAGTGTGGGGGTGTGATTAGTAGTAAAAAATGCATAATTATCATCATATTTACCATCACATTTGCACATTTATTCATATTATAATGCACATTTATTAATATTTTGTTATTTAATGTGTGCAGGCCTCGAATTATTATTTTAATAATAAATAAAGTTTAAAAGAGCCCAAAAGCCCAGATCCAAGCCCATGTTTGAAGCCCAGGTGCAAAAGCGCAATTACAAAAAATCAAAATGCAAATACAAAGGCTAAAGTTGCAATTATTAAAGATGAGGGAAGGAGAGAATTCTACCCAACCCTAAACTCTTGCAGGATGAGCATAAAAGCCAAAGATAAGAAGGAAATTCGTGGATAAAAGATTTGGGATATTTGAGATCAAGGTAACTTGATATCTAAGTTATCTCAAAAATCCAGAATAAAGAGCCAGGATCACACTTCCAGAACCAAGCGCCCAGATGGACGGACCAGAAGAAGCCACGCGCCAAAGCGCGTGGCCAGATTCCCTAAAAATGCCGCAATTCAACGGCAAAATCTCAGTTTTTGCGGCACTTTGATGTTATCTGGATACCAGATTTCGTGGGCGACTTTATCCGGGACTCTTCGACCTTCTGCACCTATAAATACCCCCTGCAGTGCAACGTACAGAGGAGTCAGAGGCAAGCCAAGGGCCAAAAGCTAGGGTTTAGTTTTTAGGTTAGATTTTATTTTCGTTTTTATTTTGTAAATTTTGTAACTGAGAGTGGAGGAAACTTTCATGGAGGATGGAGTCTTCGCTTGTACTGAGGTGACAGCGGTATAAGCCCGCTTATCTTCCATTGTTAATGAAATCCGTTTAAGGTTCGTTTTTGTTATTATTTTATGTTTTTCATCTCTTGTTTATTCTTGTTTTTCTCTGTTTCTATTTTCTTTCTTCTATTTGTTCTCTAATGCCTTGTGAACAATGAGACCCAATTGCTTCGAGACTGCCTAGCCAACGAAGATCCCTTGATGGCTTATGGCGATTAACTTCCTATACGCCATACTTGCAAGTCTTCCGAGAAAAGGTAAATCATCGCACGGTTCAAAGGTAAGCAGGCTGAAGAGGTTCGTACGTGTTTTCTTTATTTTCTTTCTTTAGTTTTGATCCACATCTTCCACAATTTTTTTCTTCACTTCATTGTAAATACTATTCATTGTAAATACCACTGCTAATAATAAAAAGAAAAAAAAGGAGATAACTTGCTTAACGCTTCCATCGCAGTCCCTCCCTGAGGATCACGACCCGCATAGCCCTGCTACCACGGATTAGAATTGAGAACTTGCACATCATATTCTTAAAACTAAAATATTATATTTTGTGTGCAGGAAATCTCAGTCAACAAATTGGCGCCGTTGCCGGGGAGGGACGGTAAGTTATTCTCTAATAATAAAAAAAATTATTAACTAATTCGTTTATTCTTTTCTGTTTGCAGGTTTGGAGAACAGAAAAACAACAACAGAAGTGGACATATAGCAACTCTGTGCCTCTGCCCTAGAAGTCAGAGCAGCAGAGCCTACTCATCTGCCGCGCAAACGCGGCAATAGCCGCGGATCCGCGGCAATATTAGTGAACTACTGACGTATCTTTCTGCAGGTTGCTAAAAAGTGCAAGATTTGTTTTCTGCTCTGTTAAAATTTATTCTGTGATAAACCTGTATACTGCTAATTAATTCAACAGTAAAATAGTTGTTGTAAAAGATAAAAATTGATTAGACGTTTGCATATTAGGCACGTGTCTTTTCAATTCCTTTATTTTTACTGTTGAAGAGTGCTGAAGCAAGGTACGTTCGCATTGCATGTAGAATAGGACTCATCTCTTGGTTGATTTTCATGCTTTGAGTGAATCTTATTTACATATCTTGTACACTTGCACAAAAGTATCTTAAGGGCATAACCCATTAACAAGATAAGGTGGGGATTTCATCACCCTTCCTTAGCCCAAAAATCATATCCAAGCACTCACTAACCCAAGCCTAACTTAAAATTAGTAGACGTTGGCCCTAGGGACATCTCGGACTCAATTAGGAGATTATCCTAAGGGGGAACGGTGCTGGAATTTGACTCTTGTCAAATCAGTGTCTAGGAAGGGGATTGAGGGCCGAAAGCCCGAAGATTGGTGGTTATTTAATTAAGGAACGTCTTTGACGGAAAACCTCCCACCACTCTTGCCCTGACCTGGCTGATTAACTTGTGATCAAAGTCTGCACCCTACCTCCCGTGGACAGTCTAACCAGTTAGGAGTCGTCTAGGTCATAGGTCTACCCTAACTTAGGTTAGAATTTTTTTCTTTTTTTTTGTTTGTTTGTTTTTTTTTGTTTGTTTGTGATTGTGTGATATGGCATATAACAAATTTTTCAATTTTAATCCATATTACACACCTAACTATTTTTCGGATATTACCAACCCGGCATATCATAACTTTGACCAACCTAGTGTGCCGGAATGGTCTTATCCGAATGAATATAACCCATACCCCCATCTTATGACCATAATTTTCATACTTTCAACTCTTCACAGAGTTCATGGGGTTTCGAGTCCCCCGAGTCCAATTTTCAACCGATTTGTCCTCCGTCTCCACCTTGTCCACAATATTCTCAAGAGTCATACTCTGATCCACCCATTCAGAATAGAATACCATCTATCGGGGAAATGATAAGTATGCATGAATCCAAGCAACAATTACCATCAATCGCAGACATGATTATGCGTGAGTCCACCGACTCACAACTTCATCACGATTACACTTCATCCTTTCAAGTCCAATCACAACATGATGCACCTATCAACTATGAAAGGATGCTTGCAGCCATGACTCAGGCTAGATTAGCCCGTGATCATGATATAGATATGATGGTTCAATCTTTACGCTCTCACCGTTCGGCCATTTCTGATATTGCTGACCACTCTCTTAGAGCCGACGAACCAAGTTGCTTTGGACAACAAGATTCTAATTCAGTGCCATCATGTGAACTTGCCGAAACTTCAAATTTTGATAACTTGACAAGTTTTTCCTTTCCTGAAATAGATCTTGAGCATGAATATGATCATGAACCCCAACTTGATGATTCAATTTTGCTTCCTGATTCAATAATGACTCCGGTGTCTCCACCTGATTTCACTTTTCCCGAGTCAACATTGGATCCTGTTCCAATTCATCATGAAATTGAATCACTCATTTTTGATGATCATATTGAACTTGACCAATTTTCCAATTTGAAAGTCCCATGGATAAATTGGCAAGTTCTCACTTTTATGAAATTGAACCCAATGAGATATGTGACCTAGATTCTCAAATCTGTGATCAAGTTCAAATTCCCGAATCATTATTGACTCCTGTTTTGTTACCCGACTTAGGTAATCTTTTAGAGTCAGTCTTGATTCCCACACCTATCATTCCTGAACTTGAATCACCAATATTGAGTCACATTCCATTGTGGGAGGATTATTGTGGACTTGAGCTTCAACTTATTGATTTGGACCCACTTCCTGAACCTATCCCGACTCTTGAACCATTACTTGATTTAAGTTTCTTTCCTGAGTCGGTATTTGTTCCCGTACTTCCCATGTCCAAGTCAAGCATTCCATCTTTTCATACTCCATTTTGGGACAAGGAGGTTGACACAATTGACTCTGAAAATAATTATGAATTATGGAAATTTGATGGGATGAAAATTTTAAAAAATGATAATACATACATTTTAGTGGGTTATATAAGAAAATTTCTGGTAGGTTCCTCCATGAAATACTATATTATCTTGATTGGGTAACAACGCTTGGCCCAATTAGACCACCACCGGAACCACCACCTTAAGGTAACTTCTGCCTTCCCTTGTTCTTTTTCATGCATATATGCATTCATTCATACATTAAGGACAATGCATGAGATAAGTGTGGGGGTAGGCTTTACTAACATACTAACATAGGTAGAAACTAACAAAATTTCTTAATAAAAAAATTTTTTTAAAAATTTAAAAAAAATGTTATAAAAAGGAAGTATTTTGACTTATTTTTTGAAAGAAATCTAAGTTAGTTTTAAGGATTAGGAAAATCATGATTAGGATTTCTAAAAACTTGGTCAAAATAAATAAATTGTTTAAGTTTAGGTATAGGAGGAGAAATTGAATAAGTAGTTAGTCTTAATTTTTACCTTAATGAAATGTGCATACCTAATGCATATCTAGGATTCTAAGACAAGACCCTTGTGCCTCATAAAAAAAAAATTCTAAAAAAAAAAAATCACCATTAAGCTGATACATGTGCCTCAAGAAGCATAAGTATTCATGCCTAAAGGTGAGTAAATAAAATAAAGTCCTTAGTTTTGGGGCCTAGTTCACTCGAATTTGAGTCCGCGGGGTGTTTTCTCACCTGGTGCCCTAAAGCCGACCGGTTTGGGAGTCATCGACTTTAAGTTCGTTACATGGGTGGATTAGAAAGCCTAAGAAAATTAAGGAAAAATTACTTATATATGTATTAACACATCTAATAGTCAATTAGTTAGGTATGAGGGCCTCAAGAAGCCTTAATGCTTATACGAAAGAAAATTAGATGCGTTATACATATTAAAAAAAAAAGAAAAATATATATATATAGAGGCATGAGAGTCCAAGTTAAGGAATTCCTAGTATAAATTCATAAGGATGCATATGATTTTTGGTAACGAAAAAGACTATACACAAAATTCAATTTTGATCCTTACCTAAAATGAAAACAATTTACTTTATAAAGACTAAGTCTAAGAATGAATAAAAATGAGGATCCTAAAACTTATAGACTACTTAGTCTCTTCAATAATAATTCAAATATTTTCCTTTTTATGGATTTTGTGGGTGTAATCCGCTGAAAACCCTCACGAGACAACACTCGTCCTCTAGGGTAACCTAGGGGTTTAACGGCTTGTTGCACACGCTAAATGCAACCGTGATTCCTACGAAAGTGAGTTAGTTAGATTAGATTTTCTTTTTCTTTTTGATTTTTACTCGAGGGCGAGCAAAAAGATAAGTGTGGGGGTGTGATTAGTAGTAAAAAATGCATAATTATCATCATATTTACCATCACATTTGCACATTTATTCATATTATAATGCACATTTATTAATATTTTGTTATTTAATGTGTGCAGGCCTCGAATTATTATTTTAATAATAAATAAAGCTTAAAAGAGCCCAAAAGCCCAGATCCAAGCCCATGTTTGAAGCCCAGGTGCAAAAGCGCAATTACAAAAAATCAAAATGCAAATACAAAGGCTAAAGTTGCAATTATTAAAGATGAGGGAAGGAGAGAATTCTACCCAACCCTAAACTCTTGCAGGATGAGCATAAAAGCCAAAGATAAGAAGGAAATTCGTGGATAAAAGATTTGGGATATTTGAGATCAAGGTAACTTGATATCTAAGTTATCTCGAAAATCCAGAATAAAGAGCCAGGATCACACTTCCAGAACCAAGCGCCCAGATGGACGGACCAGAAGAAGCCACGCGCCAAAGCGCGTGGCCAGATTCCCTAGAAATGCCGCAATTCAACGGCAAAATCTCAGTTTTTGCGGCACTTTGATGTTATCTGGATACCAGATTTCGTGGGCGACTTTATCCGGGACTCTTCGACCTTCTGCACCTATAAATACCCCCTGCAGTGCAACGTGCAGAGGAGTCAGAGGCAAGCCAAGGGCCAAAAGCTAGGGTTTAGTTTTTAGGTTAGATTTTATTTTCGTTTTTATTTTGTAAATTTTGTAACTGAGAGTGGAGGAAACTTTCATGGAGAATGGAGTCTTCGCTTGTACTGAGGTGACAGCGGTATAAGCCCGCTTATCTTCCATTGTTAATGAAATCCATTTAAGGTTCGTTTTTGTTATTATTTTATGTTTTTCATCTCTTGTTTATTCTTATTTTTCTCTGTTTCTATTTTCTTTCTTCTATTTGTTCTCTAATGCCTTGTGAACAATGAGACCCAACTGTTTCGAGACTGCCTAGCCAACGAAGATCCCTTGATGGCTTATGGCGATTAACTTCCTATACGTCATACTTGCAAGTCTTCCGAGAAAAGGTAAATCATCGCACGGTTCAAAGGTAAGCAGGCTGAAGAGGTTCGTACGTGTTTTCTTTATTTTCTTTCTTTAGTTTTGATCCACATCTTCCACAATTCTTTTCTTCACTTCATTGTAAATACTATTCATTGTAAATACCACTGCTAATAATAAAAAGAAAAAAAAAGGAGATAACTTGCTTAACGCTTCCATCGCAGTCCCTCCCTGAGGATCACGACCCGCATAGCCCTGCTACCGCTGATTAGAATTGAGAACTTGCACATCATATTCTTAAAACTAAAATATTATATTTTGTGTGCAGGAAATCTCAGTCAGCTGTCGATGCTTCTCCTCTGTTGTCATCTCCGCCGTCAAGGCGACGCGTAGAGATGGAATTTGGATTTTCAGTGGGAGCACGGCTTCACACCCGTATACCAAAGAAAATGGCGTAGCTTTAGTTGGGGTTCGCACAGTTGTGCGGTAAGCCCATAAGCATTCACCCAACTTGTCGTCCCAGTCTCGTTGACTTTTCGAGACGAACTTCTTGAGAAGCTTGCCAATAGTCTTGTTGAAAGCTTCTGCGAGGCCATTAGCGGCAGGATAGTATGCCGTTGAGGACACACTCTGGATTCTGAACTTAGCGCAGAATCTCTGGAAAGCCTGGCTGATGAACTGAGGTCCATTGTCATGGACAATTCGCCGAGGTACACCGAAACGGTAAATAACGTGATGTTTCACGAACTTGATCACGTTAGACGATTTTACCTCCTTCAAAGGGATGGTTTCGGCCCATTTAGAGAAGTAATCGGTTATTGCCAAAATGAACCGATGTCCTTTTGATGATGGTGGGCTGATAGGGCCGACCACATCCATTCCCCACATTTCAAATGGCCAGGTAGAGGTTGTAGAGTGGAGATGCCCTGGTGCTTGATGGATGAAATCCCCATGTACTTGACAAGCGTGGCATCTTTTAGCATAAGTGACGGCGTCGGCAATCATCTTGGGCCAGTAGTAACCCAATCTTTGGAGTCGATGTGCCAGTTTCGGGCCAGGTTGGTGGGCTCCACACATACCGTCGTGGGCTTCTCTCAATACCTCTTGGGCTTCTTTTGGTGAAAGGCACCGGAGTAAGATCCCGTCATGCGATCGACGATACAATGTTCGCGTAATCGCATTATAATAAAATTTGGGGGCTTTCTTTCGAATGACAGTCGCCTCTTTGGTGTCTTAAGGGAGAATGTCATATAAGACGAAATCAATGTAGGGGAATCGCCAGTCTTTAAGCTCTGGACCGGTTGACAATTCCAGTGCTTCTTTGCCTTGACAATCTCCCTTTGACTCCTGATAGCCCTCGAGAGCATTTCTCGGGCAATACAGGTCGTGGCTTTAGACGAATATCTTCTCCATTGCTCCTGCTTGTCATATTCGCAGTGAGCTCCGGGTACTCAACGTCAGAGAAGGTTCTCCTTCTGTGGGAGCGTCTTCTTTTAACTGACGGAGGAATCAGGGTCAGCTGTCTGACTAAAGACTGCTGGTGTGCGCCTGATCCGCAACGGCACTCAGAGAGCATATGGATGAGCCGTTGGCAGTAACACGACGAAGTGGCCTGATTGGCACTTCTTTTCTTCGTCAAGTAATCCCTCAAATCCATGGGAGGGGGATTGAAAAGGTTAGCCTCGCAACGTC
This sequence comes from Agave tequilana, assembly GCA_038442645.1. Lineage (NCBI taxonomy): Eukaryota > Viridiplantae > Streptophyta > Magnoliopsida > Asparagales > Asparagaceae > Agave > Agave tequilana. The sequence goes on along the minus strand of JAVJIF010008999.1, from coordinate 31,766 downwards.
GAAGACGGGAGGCATCCATGTGCCGTACAGTCTGGACGCAGGCTTCGGGGACGCGGTTCTCGCGCCGCAGCTGTTCAGCGCACGTCTGGCGTCTTTGTTGAGACAAGACGCGCCTGTCGCGTTGCTGCTTGGTGTGTCGGGACAGAAACACTTGAGGGAGAGTGGGCTGCTGGGCCCCACACCTATGGGCGTGTGCCTCTTGTGCTTGACGAGGCACAGAGGCTTCACCATGGCGTTTGGTGAGTTGGTCCTCAGAGGACCTAACTGGAGGAATCTCGCGTTTGGGCCGCCAAACGCGGACTTCGCGGGGCGCGAGCATGGCGCCAGTTTGTATGCTGCGTCCAGCCTCAGTCAGACAACCAGAGGTTCCAACTTGCAGTTGGCGCGCGCGTCTCCTCTGTCGACGCTCAGCGTTCTGGTTGCGTCGCGGAGGTGGAGAGAGATCAACAACATCCTGATGCTGAACATCAGAGATTTTAACCACGCGGGTCTCCTGAGAGACGCTGCCGCGGGTGTTCTGTGTGACGCGGTTGGTCGCAAAGGCAGTTGTGCCTGGGGCCACGCGGGCCTTCTGAGAGGCGTCGGCGCGTGCACCTTGCTTGGCACAGTTGGCAGCAGGGGCGCCCGAGAGAGCCACAGATCGGGCTTCGGGGCCATTCCCTGTCGAGACCCGGCGGCAGACGCGGGTCTTTGGGCTCTTGGAGCCGGAAGAGAGAAACTCTTCGTACTTCGCCTGGTCGAACTCGACAATGAGCGATTCAACCATCTTGCCCTTACGGAGGACGTCATCCTGCGCCACGATTTGCTCATCAGTGATAAATGTAGTCCCCAGCGGAGTCGCCATCTCTTGTACGCGTCAGAAAAGAGAGAAGAGGAAATGCTGTAAAAATTTTCCTTGAATCAGATGAAAAGATTACAACAAAAACAACTTTTCCTTCTAGTTACAAAGGAGGGAGGATGTTGAATCTTGAATCCCCCCTTTGTTTAATGCTGGGTTCTTCGTGTGGCGGTGGAGAGTGAATCTTGTTCTCCGTTGACCGGATGACCGTCGGGATCGTCAGGGATCTTCTCTTCGGCTGGTAGAAAGAGTAGCGCAGCTCTTATCTACCAAAACTCTCAAAGAGAAGGTAGGCAAAGAGTAGCTTGTACGCAGCAAGCTTGACGAAGAGTTGAACTCTCTCCTGTCTCTGTCTTGTCGTCTGATTGCCTTCTGCCTTCTAATTTTCTTCTGATCTCCAATTGCCCGTCGCTTGCCGATCGCCAATTGCCAATCTCCTCTGATTGCCTCGACCTCATAGCAAACGAGGCTATTTATAGAGGTCCTAGGGGGTGAACATGCCCCCTAAAAACGCTCCATAATGAGGGGGTAACTTCCCCACTTCCCCGCTATGTGGGCGGTGACTGGCCCAATAACCAGGGCGGTTATAACCGAGGCACGGGTCTGGACCCTCGCGCCTTGATGCTGAGACGCGGGTGTCGAGCCCACGCGCCTTGATGCTGAGACGCGGGTGTCGAGCCCACGCGCCTTGATGCTGAGACGCGGGTGTCGAGCCCACGCGCCTTGATGCTGAGACTCGGGTGTCGAGCCCACGCGCCTTGATGCTGAGACGCGGGTGTCGAGCCCTCGCGCCTTGATGCTGAGACTCTGCCTTTTAATGGCTTGTCTATTAGTGATTTTTAGACAGCCTACATCCCCCTAGAGGACGAGTTTTGTCTCGTGAGGACTTTCACTGGATTGCACCCACAAAATCCATAAAGAAAGAGAAAATGTTAGTATTTTGAAAACACATTTTGAGAGAAAAATATTTAAAATATTATTGTAAGATTTAAGTAATCTATAAGTTATAGGAAAACCGAATTTTTCATTCCTAAACTTAGTCTCTATTCAAAAACATGTCATCAATCAAAGTAAGGAGTCAAATTGTATTTTTCATCTAGTCTATTACTTACCCTGAGTCATGTGTACCTTCGTGACCGTGAAGTTTGACTAAGGGTTCTTGAACAATAACTCCTATGCCATATTTATATTTATTTATTTTTGGTGATATTTATTTCTCAATTCCATTAGGCTTTCTAATCGCCCATGTAACGAGACTTTAGTCGGTGACACCCAAACTAGACAGTCTTAGGGCACCAGGTAAGAAAACACCCCTAAGAACTTAAACACTCGAGCAGACAAGGCCACGAAACCAAGAGTTTTATTTATAAAATGTACCCCTTTTAGGCGTGAATACTTATGCTTTATGAGGCACAAATACCCAGCTTAATCAGAGAATTTATATATACATATATAGACACACACACACACACACACACACAGATATATATTTCAAACTTATCTAATTATCTTTTACATAAATACCAAGGCTTTTTTAGGCCAAAGCACCTAGCTGATCAATAATTAAATTTGTTTATTTTTCATAAGTATACATACATATATATATATATATACATACATATATATATATATATAGGGAAAAGTGCTCCTAGCAGGTCTCCTTAGATTGTAATCTAAGGAGGCGGCTTAAAACTTTAACATCCCGAATTTGTTTTCACGATCCGATCGCACATTATCATATTCATGTAATATGATGTATGCATATAAAAAATCACGTGATTTGAAGTTTGTTTACTCTATTTTCTTTGGGTTCAAATATTAACGGTTTTTAAACAGTAGAACAAAATGGAACGATTAGATCAATGAGTAAATGAACTTCAAATCATGTGATTTTTTATGTGCGTATATCTTATAACATGAATATGATAATGTGTGGTCGGATCGTGAAAAAAAATCAGGATATTGGAGTTTTAAGCCGTCTCCTTAGATTGTAATCTAAGGAGACCTACTAGGAGCACTTGACCCATATATATATATATATATATATATATATATATATATATATATATATATATATATATATATATATATATATATATATATATATATATATTTATTTATAAGGCATAAGAATCTTTGTATTTGAACCCTAAGTGTGTAAGTGTATAAAGTGCGCATATTTCATCAATGCAAAGATTAAGACTAAATTACTTTGACAAATTGTCTTCCTACCCTAAAAATCAAACAAATAATCTTATTTTGACCAAGTATAAGAAATCCTAATTATGATTCTCTTATTCCTTAAAATTGACTTAATTTCTTAAAAAAATATGTCAAAATATTATTTCTATTTTCAAAAAGTTTTTAAAAGTAAAGAAAATGTTAGGTTTTTTTCCTTTTTTAATAAAAAAGAAAACCTAAGTTATGTTAGAACTCTCCCCACACCTATCTCATGCATTGTCCCCAATGTATGAATTAGTGTGTAGATGCATGAAAAAGAAGAAAGGAAAGGAAAATATTACCTTAAGGTGGTGGTTCCGGTGGTGGCCTGATTGGTCCACGAAATGCGGCCCAATTGAATTTGCGTGGAGTTCGGAGGAGCCCACCAGAAACCTCGTTTATATAACCCACCAAAATGATGTATACATGAATGATTTTTATTCAAAATTTTACCCCATCTAATTTTCAAATTTCACAAATAATTTCGGAGTCAATTTTATCAGCACCCTTGTCCCAAAATGGAGTGTGAAAAGATGGAATGATTGACTTGAACTTAGGAAGTATAAGAACTAATACCAACTCAAAAAAGTGACTTAAGTCAAGTAAAGGGTCAGGAGTCGAGATTGGTTCAGGAAGTGGGTCCAAATTAAGAATTTGAAACTCAAGTCCACATTCATTTTCCAACAAAGGAATGTGACTTAATATTGGTGATTCAAGTTCAAGAACGTCAGGTATAGAAATCAAAATTGACTCTAAATTATTGCTCAAGTTGGGTAACAAAACAGGAGTCAATATTGATTTAGGAAGTTGAACTGGATCACAAATCTGAGAATCTAGGTCACATTTCTCATTGAGTACGATTTCATAAAAATGAAAACTTGCCAATTTGTCAATGAGACTTTCAAAAGTATGAAATTGGTCAAGTTCAATATGATGATCATAAAAGGTTGGTGATTCAATTTCATGATAAATTGGCACAGGATCCAATATTGACTCAGGAAAAAGATTGAAATCAGGTGAAAATACCGGAGTCATTATTGAATCAGGAAGTAGAATTGAATCACCAAGTTGAGATTCAGGATCATTGATTGAGTTTTTATCTGCACACAAGAATATAAATTTTAGAACTTAGAATAAAGAGTTCAATTACTAAATTCTACCGCAATAGCAAGTGGCTATGCGGGTTGTGATCCACAAGGAGGGACTAGCAATGGAAGCTTTTTTATCAAGTTCTCTTTTATGTTACATTCAATGGTTAAATATCTTCTTTTAGTTCTTTAAAAAAAAGAAAAATAAGTTAAAGTCAAGTTAGGAAGAAAGTGGTACATTGAGAAGGTGGAGAAAATAGAAAATAGATTTATACAAAGAAATTGAAAAGAGTGATAAAAGAGTTGGGTGTTGATGGTATTGGTGATCTAAACAAAAGAAAAAAGAAAGAAAATTAAAACAAAAAAAAAAACTTACTTACCTCTTCGGCGCCTGCTTACCTTTGACCCGTATCGACGATGTACCTTTGTTTGAAGGCGAGCGAAGTATGACAAATAGGATCTTCCCCATTCTTGATTTACACTATGAAATGAAGGGCAAGCTACACTATCATAGAAATGGATATCCATCACCATAAGCCATCAACGGCACTTGCAAGGGCAAGGCAACTTCGAGGCTATCAGATTCATTTGGATCCACAAACACAGAAGAGGAAAGCAAATGAAAACAAGAATAGAAAAGAAAAGAAAACTTTAATTCGATTCAAATAACAATGAAAGAAAAGATTACTTACACTGGTGTCACCCTCAATAAAGGCTTATTCTCATTCCTTCATGAAAGTCTCCTCTCCTCTCAGTTACATAAAGAAATAAAAATTACATAAAAGAAAACTAAAAACCTATGTTACAAACTATAGTGTAGCCTAAATTCTACTCTCTGCTTGGTCGTTCCCTTTTTGCCTTTGAGATTGCAGGTATTTACAGGAGAAATGCAGAGGGTAGAGGAGTATGAAGATAAGGGAAGCTGGTTATTTTTGAATTTGGATTCTCCCCTTATCTCCAAACTTGATTTGATATGAATATTCAGTTCTGATCAGCAGCTTATTGGCGTAGTAATTATTAAATATAACTTATCAAATGATAGAATTAGAAATAATGATCAACTTAAGAGTTATAACCCTTTAAGTCCTCGTTCTAGATCATCTTGAATCATCGATTTGAGCTTTGGTAGTGAAAGTTATGATTCAAATACTAAAATGTATCCAGCCAGAATTTGAGTCAAAATTGCTTCATCTCATCCGTTGATCTTCTCTCTATCCATTTACCCCTTTGGATTTGGACTCTGTATTTAAAATTATCCTCGGCTGATCTTTAACTTTAACCACTTGATTCACCAGAAACTAAATTTAACCAACTGGATTTGGGATCATTCTCTTCTAACCAAATAGATCTAGTTAAATCTGAATTTAACTGATATTTATTTGATTTTATCCTCTTTCTCCCCATGATTATCTTCTGCAAAATAGACATTTAAGAGAAGAAATTTAGCAGATTTATTACATGATAAATGTGGATATGTAATAAAGAATAATACAATAAATGTGTGCAATCAATCATATTCATTCTCAAGTTCAATTTTAGGAAAGGGATAACTTGCCAGACTGTTAATGTCATTTTCAAAATTTAGAGTTTGGGCAAGTTCAAATGGGTGTGCTGAAATAGAATCTTATTTTCCAAAACAACATGATTCTTCGGCTCTAACAAAATGGTTGCGACATCAGAAATGGTCAAACAGTTAGAATGGAGAGTTTGGACCATTAGATCTATGTCATGATTACGAGTGATTTGAGCCTGAGCATGACTTCAAGCATCTTTTCATAGTCGATTGGTTCATAGTTTTGTTGTGATTAGACTTCAAAAGATGAAGTTTTATTTTGAAATTTGTGGTGAAATCGTGAGTTCGACAGATTTTGTGATTGTTGCTTAGACTCACGCATACGCATTTTCAAGATTGATGGTTTTATATTTTGAGCTGGTGGAACTGAGTATGAACCTTGAAAATATTGTAGACAAGGTGGATAAGGAGGACAATTTGGTTTGAAATTGGACTCGGGGGAGGTGAATTCCCATTGACTCTGTGAAAAGTTAAAATTATTCTGAAAATTATGGTCAAAAGATTGGGGTATGGGTTATATTGATTCAGATAAGACCTATCCGGCATACTAGGTTGGTTAAAGTTATGATATGTCGGGTTGGTAATATTCAAAAAAGAGGTCGGGGTATAATATGGATTACCATTAAAATTGAAAAAATTATTGTTATAAGCCATATCTCACAGGAAATGTCAAACACAAACAAAGAAAAACAAACAAAAAAGCAAAAAAAAAAGAAAAAAAATCTAACCTAAGCAGGGTAAACCTTAGACCTAGACGACTCCTAACTGGTTAGACTGTTCACGGGGGTTATATTGCTGAATCTGACCACTAATTAATCGGCCAGGTAGAGGCAAGATTAATGGGAGGTATCCGCGCAAAAGCGACGAGCCTAATGAAGCCAAACCACCAGCCTTCGGGGTTTCGCCCCTCAATCCCCAACCTTAGTCACCGATTTAGCAAGAGTCAGATTCAAATCAACTTTCCCCTTAGGTCAGTCTCCTATTTGAGTCCGAGATGTCCCTAGGGCCAACGTCTACTCAGTTTTAATTAGGCTTGGGTTAGTAAGTGAGGAGATTGTTTGTGGGCTAAGGGAGGGTAATGACTTCCCCACCTTATCTTGTTTATAGGACAAGCCCTTAAATCAATTTAGTGCAGTGTACAAGTATATAGAAAAAAGTAACACTTAAGCAATATTTCATACAAGAATGAGCCTTATACTAAATGCTATGCACACATACCTTAACTCCAGCACTCTTCAATAGTAAATAAAAAATGTAATGAAATAGACACGTGCCTAAATGCAAAGTCTAAATCATTTTTAGCATTTACAATCAATTTTTTTACTGTTGTGTTAGAATGTATATACAGTGAGTCAAATAAGGAACTAAATGCTACATATATTAAACTATGCAATTCAGCCAACCTGTAGAAAATACAGGTTAGCAGTTCACTCAGATTGCCACAGGAATGTAGCAAATCTGAGGGCTTCTGGGCTCTGCTTTCTTCAGCAGAGTTCAGGGCCACTTATATGTCTACTGCAACAAAAATTCTTTATTAAATCTGTACACCAAGAACAAAGAAAAAGATAGATCAAAAGTGTAAACTTAAAAAGAGAATAACTTACTATCCCTCCCTGGCAACGGCGCTAAAATTTGATTGATGTTTTATCTGCACACAAGAATACAGAATTTCAGAACTTAAGATAAAGAGTGCAACTACTCAATTCTACTGCAATAGCAAGTGGTTATGCGGATCGTGATCCACAAGGAGTGACTAGCGATGGAAGCTTTTTTGGCAAGTTCTCTTTTAAGTTACATTCAATGGTTAAATATCTTCTTTTAGTTCTTTAAAAGAAAAGAGAAAAATAAGTTATAATTAAAAAAGTAGTAGATTGAGAAGGTGGAGAAAATAGAAATGGATATATACAAAGAAAATAAAAAAAATGATAAGAGTGGGTGTTGATGGTGTTGATAATCTGAACAAAAAAAATTAAAAGAAAGAAAACTAAAACCTAAAAAACTTACTTACCTCTTCGGCGCCTGCTTATCTTTGATCCGTATCGATGATGTACCTTTGTTTGAAGGCGAGTGAAGTATGACAAATAGGATCTTCCCCATTCCCGATTTACACTATGAAATGAAGGGGCAAGCTACACTACCATAAAAATAGATATCTATCACCATAAGCCATCAGTGACACTTGCAAGGATAAGGCAACTTGGAGGCTATCGGATTCATTTGGATCCACAAACACAGAAGAGGGAAGCAAACGAAAACAAGAATAAAAAGAAAAGAAAACTTCGATTCGATTCAAATAACAATGAAAGAAAAGATCACTTACATCGGTGTCACCCTCAGTACAAGCTTGTTCTCATTTCTCCATGAAAGTCTCCTCTCCTCTCAGTTACATAAATAAAACAAAAATTACATAAAAAAAAACTGAAAACCTAAGTTACAAACTACAGATAGCCTAAATTCTACTCTCTGCTTGGTCGTTCCTTTTGCCTTTGAGATCGCAGGTATTTATAGGAGAAATGCAGAGGTTAGAGGAGTATGAAGATAGGAGAAGCTGGATATTTCTGAATTTGAATCCTCTCCTTATCTCCAGACTTGATTTGATGTGAATATTCAGTTCTGATCTACAGCTTGTTGGCGTGTTGATTGCTGAATATAACTTATCAAATAACAGAATTAGAAATAGTGATCAACTTAAGAGTTGTAACCCTGTTAAGTCTTTTTTCTAGATCATTTTGAATCATTAAATTTGAATTGTGGTAGCGAAAGTTATGATTCAAATACTAAAATGTATTCAGTCAGAATCTGAGTCAAATTTGCTTCATCTCATCTGTTGATCTTCTCTCTATCCATTTATCCCTTTGGATTTGGACTCTGTATTTGACATTATTCTCGGTTGATCTTTAGATTTACCACTAGATTCACCAAAAACTAAATTTAACCAATTGGATTTGGGATCATCCTCCTTTAACCAAATAGATCTAGTTAAATCTAAATTTAACTGATATTGATTTGATTTTATACTCTTTCTCCCCATGATTATTTTCTATAAAATAGACATTTAGGATAAGGAATTTAGCAGATTTATTATATGATAACAGTGGAAATGTAATAAAGAGTAATGTAATAAATGTGTGCAATCACCTTGTTTGATCGATTATTTAAGTCCTTGGTGTGTTTTCTCACCCGGTGCCCTAAGACCGTTTAGTTTGAGAGTCACCGATTAAAGGCTCGTTACATGGCCAGATTAGAAAGCCTAATCGAACTAAGGAATAATATAACCAAAAATTAAAAAATAAAAAACAAAAGAAAAAATAAGGCATAAGAGTTAGAGTTAAAGAACCCCGAGTCAAAATTTCATGGTCACAAATGTGCATATAACTTAGAATAAAATAAAAGACTAGATGAGAATTACAGTTTGACTCTTTGACTTGATTGATAACAAGTTTTTGAATAAATACTAAGCTTAAGAATGAAAAGTTCAATTTTTTTTATAACTTATAAATTACTTAATTCTTACAATAATATTTCAAATATTTTTCCCTTTCAAAATGTGTTTTCAAAATACTAACACTTTGTTTCTCTTTCTTTATGGATTTTATGGGTGTAATCTACTGAAAATTCTCACGAGACAAAACTCGTCCTGTAGGAAAAATCTAGAGGTTTAACGGCTTGTTGCACATGCTCAGTGCAATCGCGTGACTTGCGAAAGTGGTCTAATAATCTTTAGTTTAGTTGTTTTGCTCGAGATGAGCAAAATATAGGTATGGGGCTGTGATCGATCGCTGATACTGAATATTTATTGTCACATTCTTATATTTATTATATAATAAACTCTGTTTTTAATTCTATTTGTTGTCTAATTTATATGCAGGCCTTTACTAAAGGAGAGGGAAGAGAAATGAGCACAAAAGTCCATTAAAATTCTGATTTAATTTAGAATTAATTCAACTCAAAGATCAGGTCATATTAGGACAAATCAGGGCAAATTAGAAAAGATAAAACCAATTGAACAAGAGGTTAAAATAGATCTTCACAAATTAATTGGTTAAAGCCAAAGATCTAAGGAGATTTCGACAAATCCAGAACCTAATTCTAAAAATCCAGCAAAAGATAAAAGGAGATCGAGAAACCAGGGATCTGCACTCCCAGAGTGTGGCCAGCTGGCCACACCCAGGCCATGGAAATGCGACCAAAGCCGCGTTTTCGCGGCTTTGTTGAAGTTGTTAGGGGAGCGTTTGCTCCCCCTATCTTCGCACGCTCTCTCCCGTTTGGTTTTTGCTTATATATACTAGATTTTCGGAAACTACAGGGGACGATGAAGCAGAGATAGATTCTTAAGCCAGTCTTTCATTCTTTTTAGTATAGGGTTTTATTTTTTTTAATGTAATTTTTACTTTTCTTTATGTAACTGAGAGGAGAGACAAGTTTCATGGAGGAATGAGAGCAAGCTTGTACTGAGGGTGACACCAGTGTAAGTAAGTCTTTTCTTTCATTGTTATTTGAATTGAATCGAAGTTTCTTTTTCTTGTTTACTCTTGTCTTTGTTTACTTTCCTTTGATGTGTTTGTAATCCAAATGAATCTGATAGCCTCGAGACTGCTTCGCCATTGCAAGTGCCCTTGATTGTCTATGGTGATGAACAACAATTCCTTTACTAGTTTAGCTTGCTCTTTTATTTGTAGTGTAGATCAGAAATGGGAAAGATCCTATACGCCATGCTTGATCACCTTCAAAGACTAGGTAAGTTGTAGTGACGGATCAAAGGTATATAAGCACTGAAGAGGTAAGTAATTTTTAATTTTTTCTTTTAATTCTTTAGTTTAGATCACCACAATCTCCCAACTCTTTTATTCACTCTTTTTATTTCTTTCTTTAACTTATTTTTTCAATTTTTCCAAAATCATCATCTCTTTCTACTACCACTTTCACAATCTAACATAACTTATTTTTTTTCTTTTCAAGAACTAAAAGAAGAACTTTAACCATTCTTTGTAACTTAAAAAGAAACAAACTTACTTAAAAGCTTCATCGCTAGTCCCTCCTTATGGATCACGACCCGCATAGCCACCTGCTATGGCGGTAGTATTGAGTACTTGCACATTCTATTCTTAAGTTCTGAAATTCTGTATTTTCTGTGTGCAGGTTAAACCTCAATCAAAATTTTGTACGATTGCCACCATCACTAATTATTGTACGAGGAAAGCTAAGACGAGAGAATACATTCTCTTTCAAGAAGTTTACCATAACCTTGTGATCATTGGATTTACATGCTACAGTCTCTATCCATTTAAAGACATAGTCAACTGCCAAGAGGATATACTGGTATCCATAAAACATAAGGAAGGTGTTGGCCCAGAGGCCCTTCACTCTAGTTTTGATGATGATTAATGATCGTACATATATTTTACATTCTTTTCATTACACTCCTACATTTATCATGTAATAAATCTGCTAATTTCTTTATCTTAAATGTCTATTTTGTAGAAGATAATAATGAAGAGAAAGAGGATAAAACTAAATAAATATCAGTTAAAATCAGATTTAACTAGATCTATTTGGTTAGCTGAGGATGATCCCAGATCTAATTAGAACAAATCAAGGATTGGGGCAAATGTTCAGCTGAAGATCAGAGCAAATCAAAAGATAACACCAAATGAAAATCGATAAAATTCAAATTTCTATAAATCCATTTTGGTTAACTAAAGATCAACCGAGGATAATACATAGGGATAAATGGATAGAGAGATATCAACGGATGAGATGAAGCAAGCTTAACTCAGATTCTGCCTGAATATATTTTAGTATTTGAATCATAACTTTCTCTATCGAAACTCGAATCTGATGATTTAAGATGATCCAGAAATAAGATTTAAAGGGCTACAACTCTTATGTTGATCACTGTTTCGAATTCTATCATCTGATAAGCCATATTTAGCAATCAACACGCCAATAAGCTGCAGATCAGAATTCTAGATAAATCAAATTTGGATATAAGGAGAAGATTGAAATTCAAAAATAGCCAACTCTTCCTATCTTCCAACCTCTCTCTTATCAATATTTTCCTATAAATACATGTATTTATTGAGAGAGAGAGAGAGAGGACACCAGAGGGCTGAAAAGCCAGAAAAAAAGAGTTTTGAGCGTTGTAATGCGAGATTGGAGAGGTCAAGGGCTTTGTATTTGATGCTTATTGAATAAAATTCAGAATTCTTCTTCACGATCTTGCGGCGTTCAGTCTAAGTTTTTCTTTAATTTCTCTTTATTTATTTTTTTATGCTATTCTTTTCTTACATATTTGATTCCATGAAGTCATCTCTTCTCTTTTATTAGCTTCTTTTATTTTCAGCATCGCTTGGAGAAGGGAGACAAGAAGGAGACGACAAGAAACAAGTTCACTAGTTCATCTTCCTCTTCCCTTCGTACCAATCTCTTAATTTCTTTTTTTTTACTTTGAATCTTTGCAAAAAGGTTAGTATTTCTTTCTTCTTTTGCTTTCTTCATTTTTCTTTTACTTTATTCATATTTTTATTTTGCTTTTGCTTTCTTCAACAAGATCTTTATTTATTTATTTAAAAACAAAATTCCAACATTCATCCAAGGGATTTCTCAACTAGAATAAGATAAAAGTGAGATTTTTAATAACTAAATTTTTAAGAACAAGTCTCTGTGGATTCGATCCTATACTTGCCACTACACACTTTGTTAAAAAGATTCTAACAAGTTTAGCTTTCATAACTTGTACGTGATTCAACAACGATGGAGTTTTCATGAACTTCGAAACGCGAATAATTAACTCATGTAGTTATTGTTTACTAATAATCTTGTGATATTTAGTTTTAGATATTTGATCAAGATATTAGTAAGTGATTAGCTTCAACAAAGGTGTTTTGGAGCTTTCACATGGTGATTCAAGAGCTCGCGCGTCAAGATCGTATCTAGCACTCGGTTGGAGTCAAGCTCGTTGGATCGCGTTTGGATCAAGTCGACCTAGAGAAGGAGTTCTATAAGAAGACATCAGTTTGTTTAGTTTAAGATTGTATTTAGATCATTGTAAAGATTAGATAGTATTGATATGCTCAAGTTCACATACACACACTTGTTTTAAAGTATCATGTTTTATTTTCGGTTTAACCGGTTTTGGATTTCTAGTTCAAATATATGGTTTTCATGAATAGATAGAATCAAAATAAGTTTACAAGTTTTAATGTATATTAGATTTGATCTATATACATCTATGCTTTATATACTTAGAAAAACTTATTTTAAAAGCCTATTCATGTGTTTGGAGTTTTGTATTTAAACAAAACTTATTTTGTATTTAATGTCAAAAGCATAGATATAATATCTTTCATGTATATTGGATTCTATCTATATACAATATTTTTCAAAGTTATTTCAATATCATGTTTTTGTATTTACATGAGTTTTGGATAAAACACTTTTCCATTTCAAAAATCCTAGTTTTAGAAAATACAGATTTTGGTTTAAGGCAAATTTTCAAGAACACAAAAATGGTTCAAATTATTTATAATATGTGTTGAATTTTAGTCACACATATTTGTATTTCAAAGATCTTATAAAAACTGATTTTTGTGTAAATTATGAGATTTTATGGGATTTAATTAAAGTCAAAAACTCAAGTTTTCAATCCCTATAAAGTTGGACCTGGCTGTCAGCTGGTCGACCGGACCGGTCGACCGAAGTAGAAATTAGTCGACTGGTTTGGTCGACCTACGTGTACAGACATGCATGCAGCCATGGGCTGGTGGGCCGGTCGACCGGGCGGTCGACCGTCCAATGTGCTCTGCTCTCTGAAAATGGCCCCGGTCCACTGGCCGGTCGACCGGCAGAGAGCTGCTGCTCTATGTATCCAGTCCCAGTCGACCGGGCGGTCGACCGGTGGCACAACGGTTATAAAAATGACCGTTGGGCCGGTCGACTGAAAGGGCAAATCTGCCCTTTCCTGCTGCCAGTGGGCAGAATTTTTATGGGGTTATAAATACCCACTTTTTTGGGCTGTTTTAGCTAATAATTTCAAGAGCAAAAATCTTCATCTTCTTAAGTGTTTTAACAGCAAGTTTTAAAAGAGTTTTGAGTTTAAAGATTTTATCTTTATTGTTTTTAAAGGGTTGAAAAAATCAAGAAAGGAGAAGTCTTTGGGATTGGTTTTGATCTTCATTTCCATTATATCCTAGAAGTTTTCCTAAGTATTTTCTTTGTGTTTTTGATTTTGAAACTCTTTATTTTCTCACACTTTAGCCTATCATATCTATCCTATCTATAGGATCTTGTTTAGTGAGAAATTTAGTTTGTGGTTGTTAATACCACTAAGTATAGTAAACCTTTCATAATTTGTGATATCCCTCTAGTGAGAGGTGATAGTGTTGATATCCCTCTAGTGAGAGGTGATAGTGGAGGTTGTGTTGATATCCCTCTTAGTGAAGAGGTGATTGTGGTTGTTTGGCTTTGTGCCTATCCCTCAATTGTGAGGTTGATCTTGTGTGGCTTAGTACCTTGCCTCTAGTGAGAGGTTGTATTTGTTGAGAGAGGAGTTGTGTACTCCCAAGTTGTACTTGCCCAAATCCTCAGTGGAGGTTCCCTGTGTGGGAAGTCCTGTGTGAACGCTATAGTGGAAATCCTTCTGTGTGAAGGCGGGGACGTAGAGCAGTGGCTCGAATCTCAAAACATATCTTGTTGTTGTGTTTGATCCACTATCTCTTTACTCTCTCTCTCTCTCTCTCTCATTGTGCATTGCATCATATTGTTCATATCATATCATATCATATATATATATATATATATATATATATATATATATATATATATATATATATATATATATATATATATATATATATATATATGCTTGTGTTGATTGTGTGCCCATACTTGTGTTCAACCAAGAGAACTTTACATAGCACCTCAACTCTTATTCAGAGAAATTAGAGGAGATAGTCCAGAGCCCTTCACCGAGAATTCGGGTACACTCTTTGGTTACACTAAGTGTGTTGCATTTAGTTTTAATTTCGTATTATTTGTCATTAGATTAGCCTTACACCTATTCACCCCCTTCTAGGTGTACTTTCAATTGGTATCAGAGCCCACGCTCCTGATATTAGGTTTAACCACCTAGGAGTGAGATCTTGGTTGCTAATCTAGTATTTGCATTTGCACACTTACTTGTTTACACACACTCATGGACTATATGACTCCTCCCATGTATGACACTTCTAACATTATTGTTTGAAAAGCTAGGATGTCCATGTACCTCAAAACCCTAGGTTTGCATGTTTTCCTTGCCGCTACCTAGAAATTCTATCTTGATAATAGCAAACATATAGAGGCCAATGCACAAGCCCTTGAGGCACTTAGGAGCACTTTAAGTAAAGAATATTTGTGTATGGTTTCTCATTGTGATTCCGCCTTTGCAGTGTGGAACACGTTGACCTCTCCCGCGCTCTAAAAGACGAATCATGTGGAGATGGAATCTAGTGGAGGAGAATCCGAACAACATTGTTATATGGTCCAAGGGAATGACTTCCTTGAGGTAAATTCGGAAACTCACCTAGATGATTGTGCTAGTTCTTCCGGCGATGATTTAGTTGATGCCGATGCTTTAAATGAAGAACTTTCCATTGTTTATGAAAAATTATTAGAAATATATAAAGCTTTAAAAAGAAAAATTTTGGACTTAATAAAGAAAATAAGGATTTGGTTTCAAAACTTGATTGGCTTTGCAAGAGGAGGTTGAGATTTCAAATGAATGTGACTCCTTGAAATCCCAATTTGAACTTGCTCTTAATGAAAAAATTTTGAAAAATAAAAATGATTGTGAAAATGTTTTGTAGAAAAATGAAGTTCTATCTTCAAAACTTATTTTTATTTTAAAAGAAAATGATTCTTTAAAAATAAAATTATTTCTATTTCAAAGGAGTTGGATTAGATTTCTAACGAAAATAAATCTTTGAAAAATAATTTAGATACTCATGTTTGCCATGCTAGTGTAGCTTCATCATCTAGCATTCCTATTGCATGCTCCACCTCTTCTTCCATTATTGAAAATGATATATCCATTTTAAAGAAGAGTGTGATTGTTTGGGCTCCACTTTGAGCCAATATGCCATGAACCACACACGGTTAGAATCCATGTTTCGCAAGAAACAAGTTCCACCTATGATGCACACAAACCACGGCATACACATGCTTCCCACGTTTACTATGTATGCTCATGTGTACACTGTTTTCCATTATATTCGCAAAGGGAAAAACTTACAATAAAAGGGTTGAGGAGCTAAATTACAAGTATTCTTAAAATTACAAGTAGATCTCCTCAGAGATTCTGGAGAAGTGTGCCGATAGGAGTCTGGTCAGCGCGCGACCACTTTGTCCCTTTGACGATGCGAGCGATGAGATTCCCTTCTCGCCTGGTTCTGGGAATCAGAGAACAGAGGGTTGGTAGAACCCTCTTGCTGCTTCTCAAAATCGCCTTCAATTAGGAATTCCTTCTCGCCTGGTTCCGGAGATTCCTGTTGGCCCAAAGGACTTCCACCCTAGTTTTGATGATGATTAACTCATGTAGTTATGTTTACTAATAATCTTGTACTGTTTAAGTTTCAGATCATTAACCAAGATATTAGTTGGTGATTAGGTTCAACAAGGTGTTTGGAAGCTTATCATGGTGATTCCGGTGCCAAAGCTTAAAGATCATACCTTTGCACTCAGTGGATCGCGTTTGGGAGCAAGTCTACTTGATGATGGAAGATCGTCAAGAGACTTAGGTATCCTAGTTTAGATTTTGTGTTTAGATCCATTTGTAAAGCTTAGTATAGTTGATATGCTCAAGTGCACAACACACACGTTTTCATGTTTTGGATTTTGGTTTTCATGAATAGTTTGATCAAAACAAGTTTACATGTTTTATATGTATATTAGATGTGCTCTATATACATACATGCTTATATGACTTATACAAACTTAGTTTGACGTACCTATTCATGTAGTTTTATGTTTTGGTATAAAACATATTTTTGAAATTAAAGAACAAAAACTGTGATATATTTTGTGAATGTATATTGGACCTATGTCCATATGCATCATGCTTAATAATGTTCAAATATCATGTTTTTGTATTTCTATAAAGTTTTAGGAAAAATCAGATTTCCTATTGAAAAGCCAAGTTTGATAAAAATACTAGTTTTGGTTTTTGATAAAATTGGCAAGACACAAAAATGAATTGATATGATTGATATATGTCTTGAAAATCTTTATCACATGTTTATGTTTCAATATAAAATGTTAAAATAAGTTTTATAGAATTTTCAGAAAAAGATAAAAGATTTTTATAAAATATTTTTCCCAATTTTTCTGATCTGATTTTTGTGCTGACAGGCTGGTCGGTCGACCGGGACGGTCGACCGCACCAAGGGACGGTCGACCGGACCGGTCGACCGACGTGCACAGACTTGTGCACGTCTGCAGCACAGTGGTCCGGTCGACCGGACGGTCGACCGCTGCAGAGAGCTCTGCTCTCTGTTTGTTTTCGGTCGACCGGGCAGTCGACCGGAGGTTCCAACGGGTCATAATATGACCGTTGGACGGTCGACCGGCCGGTCGACCGTTAGGCCAGTCAGGCTGACACGTCAGCCTAACGGCTAGTTTTCTATTTGGCCTATATAAACCCCATCTCTTTGGGATTTGGCCAAGATTTTTACAAGAGAAAAATACCCTGTTTTCAGAGTTTAAAAACAAGTTTTTAAAAGAGTTTTTGTGCTAAAAAGATTGATTCTTATTTGTTTTGGGTTTTTGGAAAATCAAAGAAAAGTAGGTTTTGGGATTTTGATTTGATCTTGCATTTTCTATCTTTTACAAGAAATTTCCCAAGTAGTTTTTCTTTGTTGCTTGTTTCCAAAAACACCTTGTTTCCACACTTGAGCTATCACCTATCCTAATCTATTAGGATCTTGTTTTTGGGGAAAAAGAAAAGAGAAAGAAAGATTGTGTTTGTGGTCTTTGTAACCACTTATTGTAAACCCTCCTTGCTTTTGTGAATCCCTCTTCGATAGAGGTGATCGGAGTGGTATTGGTTTGGATCCCTCTTAGGTAGAGGTGATTGTGTTGGTTGTGAGCCTCTTCGGTAGAGGTGATTGTGTTTGCTTTGGCTACGGGCCGTATCCCTCTTCGGTAGAGGTGGATTGTGGTTGTATAGCCTCGGTGGCTTTGTAAGGTTGAGAGAGGAGTTTGGTACTCTTATAGTGGATTTGGAAATCCTACACGGTGGTGTAGGCGGGGATGTAGAGTTGGGTACTCGAACCTCGAAACAAATCTTTGTGTTAGCGTTTGATCCAATTTCTCTCAACTCTCTCTCATTTATATTTGTGCTAGCATCATTTCATACAAGCATCATTCTTTCATTGCATACATATCTTACATTGCTTGTGTTGCCTTGCATCTTTTATATTGCAATTCATTCTTATATGCTTGGCTTGATTGTGTGCATTTCATATTGCTTGGATTGCTTGTGTGTGTGTGCCTAACTTATACTCATCCAACAAGAGCTTCACATAGCACCCCAACCCATTTCAAGGGGAATCAAGGGGAGTTAGTCCAGAGCCTCGCAAGGGGAATTCGGCTACACTTGTTGTATTGTATTAGTTTGTGCATAATTTGCATTAGCTTCAGTCATTAGCGCACTTAGTTTTGCAATTAGTTTTTAGATTAGCACTAACACCTATTCACCCCCCCCCCTCTAGGTGTTCTTTTTCAATTGGTATCAGAGCTAGTGCTCCTGATATTAGGCTTAACATCCTAGGAGTGAGATCCATTTGCTTGCTAATCTATTGTTTGCATTTGCTTGTTTGCACACATTAAGTTTACCATGGCCTTCATGACCCCACCTATGTATGACCCTTCCAACATTCATGTTTGGAAGATTAGGATGACCGTTTATTTACAAACCCTAGGTCATAAAGTTTATCTTGCTATTACCAAGGAATCCTTCCTTAGTGATCGCAATCATATAGGGGCCAATGCACAAGCCCTAGAGGCCATTAGAAGCACTTTATCTAAAGATTATCTTTGTGTGTTTCTAACTTTGATTCCGCTTTTGTAGTGTGGAACAAATTAACAACCACCAACACCTCCAAGCTTCAAGTCCAAATCCAACAAGAAGAGGAATCTAGCGGAGAATCCAACTCACAATGCTTCATGGTCTAAGGGAATGACTCCCTTGAGGTACACTCGGAAACTCCATTAGATAGTGATGATGATGCTAGTTCTTCAAATGATCATATTGATGCACATGCTTTAAATGAAGAACTATCTATTGTTTGTGAAAAATTGATAGAAAAATATAAAATTTTGAAAAAGGAAAGTCTAGGCCTTGAAAAAGAAATAAGAGTTTGCATGCTAGACTTAACAATGTTTTGCAAGAGAAGGTTGAGGTCTATAATGAAAGGGATTCATTGAGATCTCAATTAGATCTTGCACTTAAGGAAAATGAATTTTTAAAAAATAAAAATGATTGTGAAACTCTTTTGAAGAAGAATGAAAACTTGTCTTCTAAAGTAGATTTTGTTTTAAAAGAAAATGTTCCTTTGAAAAATAAAATTATTTCTATTTCTAATGATTTAGATGTTTGTGTAAAGAAAAATGTTATTTTACAAAATAAAATTGATGCACATGTTTGCCATGCTAGTGTAGCTTCATCTAGTCTACCTAATGCATGTACCTCTTCTTCTAAGATTAATGATGATATTTGTATGCTTAAGAAGAAGGTAGATTGTTTGGGCTCCACTATGAGCCAATGTGCTAAGAACCATACACGGTTGGAAACCTTGGTTCGAAAGAAACAAGTTCCATCATTTATGCATGCACACCCTCCACGGCATACACATGCTCCACACGGACACCGTCAACACATGTATGCTCATGTGTACACATGTACACATTGTGGCCGAAAAGGCCATCTTGCTAGATTTTGCTATGATAGATTACATACTCCAAATTTAGCAAAGAAATTTGTTTGGGTTAGGGAAGGGACTAACCCCCATGGACCCAACAAGATGTAGGTACCAAAGACCACCCCTCCTATTGTTTTTGATGTAGGTGTGGGCTCTCACATGACGTGAGAGTGATAGCACCTTGGAGTGGATGCGTTCCGGACTTAAAAGAAATCAATTGGATGCATCACTTTCAAGGGAAGATTTGGTGGAGATGACCACCATGTTTTGGAGACAAGGAGAGTTGCCTTCTAGGTTTGGTAACAATTCTTAACTCCTTATTATTGTTTACATGCTTTCATATTGATGTTTTATAGCATGTTATCATTGTCTTTGGATTAGTATGTAAATGCCATGATTATTAGATCCTTGACACACATATATAGTATTTGAGACACACATGCTTGCATGAATCCATACTTAGTGTTCTCACCTTTTGTTTAAGCTATAATGTACATCATGAATCTAATACATGTGAATTTACATAGTAATCATGTTTTAGTTTTCTCATGATGATTTTTGTTGTTTTATACTTTATGTGGTATAAACTAGTTTAGATGCAGATTTTATCAAAACTTGCATGTATGCATGTACACATAGTGAGAACAAATTGACTCTTATATGTTTGCACTTCATGCTCATTTGTACCCACTATATGCACATGTATAAACTAGTTTTGATGATTCCTTCATTTATACTTGCTATGCCTATTTTCATGTTTTTACTTCATGTATATGTATTTTGAATTCAAACCTAATAAATATACATGTATACCCATGAGTCTTTTGCCTTCATGCAAATAATTTTAATAGACTCGTTTACGGTTGGGATATGTATGTATATTGTTAAATTTGGATGAATCATACATATACCTAGAAGTTTGATAAAAGAATTTTTGATGAATCTTTGCTTGTTTTATATAGCAAAATAATATTCGTGTTTGTTTTGATACTTCATGTTTTGAATATATGTTTAGATGTTAGTTTTCATTAAGACTAGTTATATACTTGTACAGAGAATGGGCCACAAACAAATCTATATATGTTTGGGATTGAATGCTTGTTTGTTCCCATTAGATGTGCTAGTATAGTCTAGTTTTGATGATTCATACATTTTAAACTTGTATTCCATTTTTGGTATTTGTTTTTATGATTATGAGTTTTCATTTCATGTATATGTGTATTTTGCCAAACTTGAAGATATACATGTATACCCCTTGAGTCATTTGCCTTTCATGCAAATATCTATTATGGACTCAAAGTGTGTTTAAGGGATATGTATGTATACTTCTTGTGTTGACAAATCATACATATACCTTGAAAAGAATTGGTATCAAATTGTTTTAATGAAAAGCTAAATTTTCATACTTTTCATGCTTTTCATGTTTTCCTTGAATTGGTATTTAAACTTCATGTATATGTTTACCTTGTCCAAACTATTAGATATACATGAATATCCTTTTTGAGCCACGTGCCTTCATGCATATATCCTTGTGGACTCATTTGTATCTTGGATATGTATGTATACTTTAGTTTGTATTAGACATACATATACCTTGAAGGTTAAATATTTTTGATGTTTTCTTGTTTAAAGGAATAATTGAACTTAATTGAACAAATTTTCATGATTGTGATCTCCATACTTGACTTGTACACTCACATTTATTATTTGCTCATGTTTAGTTTTCATGAGACATTTTTATGCCTAATTGGATTAGAGTGTTGATTATCATGTGGATTTCATTTTTATGAAAAATGATTTGTATTTATTCCTTGCTTGAAGGATTTCGTACTAGTTAACAAAACTTTTCATTTTAACTAGTTCATATTCTTTGTTATAATATGAGATATACACTTGACCCTATTCTTTCAATTGGTATCATTGAACACTTTCAATTGGTATTAATTTTTGATCTTTTTGTATACTCATATATTTTTGTATATGTATGCTTACTCTTTCAAGAATATCAATGTCAATTGGTATCTAATTTTCATACATATATATACTTGTTTATGCTAAGCTTAAAAAAAAAAATTTCTATTGTTTGATTTGTTTTCAATTGGTATCTTAACAAGCTTATGCATATGTTTAGTTGGTATTTCATAAAGGGGGAGAAATTTGATGTTGTTTTTCAATTGGTATTTGATTTCCACTCCCTTGCTTTATGTTAAAATATAGTTTCAAATTGTTATCATATGTTTAAAAGAACACTTTTCTCTTAATGATATCAAGATGTTTATGTTAAATGTTTTAAATTGGTATCTCAAAATCTTGTTTAAGAAAAACATATTTATTTTACATTGCCTATATGTGTATAAATTCATGTTGAGTGTATTGTGTAGTGAAGAGCTTAACATCTCTTCTTTATGTGGTACACGTGTGTAGGGGGAGCTTCACATCTCCTCTTATTCATTACATATTTTGTGTTATGTGAATTAGGGCGTGTCTTCCTTTCTTCATGTAACTCATATGTGTAGGGAAGCTAACTTAGCGTCTTCCTCTTCATGAATGTATATAGCATATAACATTTATTAATCTTTATTTATCTTCATTTGGTATCAAGATACTTCATTGACATATTTTTAATTGATATCATGTTTGTAGTCACCCCTTATTGACCTTGTTTTTTGTTTTAGACAAAAAGGGGAGACCATTGTTTGTATTGTTTTGTTTGACTCAAAAGGGGGAGAAAGATTTTTACCCCTCATTTCATTTATAGTTTTTGAATGTTTGCCCTTTTGTTGATGATTGACAAAAAGGGGGAGAATTATTTGTGAATTTTATATATATGCATAGTTATATTTTTTTGCATATATTAAAGTTTAATATAGTTTAATGTATGTTTATTGGCAACTAGAAAGCATCTAGAAAATGTTTATTTGTTAATTGGTCTCTAGAGCATACTTTGCTTTAAATATTTCATTGGTATCTAGAACCTTTATTGTTTATGCATATTTGTGCATTCATGCTTTTAAGAGCCTTCATTGCATATTATTATGTTTATTTGGCTATGCATGAGTTAAGGGGGAGCTTCTTTGAAGCTTACTTTTAATCCATGCATATATAACTCCATGAGTTTTGTCATCATCAAAAAGGGGGAGATTGTTGGCCCAAAGGACTTCCACCCTAGTTTTGATGATGATTAACTCATGTAGTTATGTTTACTAATAATCTTGTATTGTTTAAGTTTCAGATCATTAACCAAGATATTAGTTGGTGATTAGCTTCAACAAGGTGTTTGGAAGCTTATCATGGTGATTCCGGTGCCAAAGCTTAAAGATCATACCTTTGCACTCGGTGGATCGCGTTTGGGAGCAAGTCTACTTGATGATGGAAGATCGTCAAGCGACTTAGGTATCCTAGTTTAGATTTTGTGTTTAGATCCATTTGTAAAGCTTAGTATAGTTGATATGCTCAAGTGCACAAACACACACGTTTTCATATTTTGGATTTTGGTTTTCATGAATAGTTTGATCAAAACAAGTTTACATGTTTTATATGTATATTAGATGTGCTCTATATACATACATGCTTATATGACTTATACAAACTTAGTTTGACGTACCTATTCATGTAGTTTTATGTTTTGATATAAAACATATTTTTGAAATTAAAGAACAAAAACTGTGATATATTTTGTGAATGTATATTGGACCTATGTCCATATGCATCATGCTTAATAATGTTCAAATATCATGTTTTTGTATTTCTATAAAGTTTTAGGAAAAATTAGATTTCCTATTGAAAAGCCAAGTTTGATAAAAATACTAGTTTTGGTTTTTGATAAAATTGGAAAGACACAAAAATGAATTGATATGATTGATATATGTCTTGAAAATCTTTATCACATGTTTATGTTTCAATATAAAATGTTAAAATAAGTTTTATAGAATTTTCAAAAAAAGATAAAAGATTTTTATAAAATATTTTTCCCAATTTTTCTGATCTGATTTTTGTGCTGACAGGCTGGTCGGTCGACCGGGACGGTCGACCGCACCAAGGGACGGTCGACCGGACCGGTCGACCGACGTGCACAGACTTGTGCACGTCTGCAGCACAGTGGTCCGGTCGGCCGGACGGTCGACCGCTGCAGAGAGCTCTGCTCTCTGTTTGTATCGGTCGACCGGGCGGTCGACTGGAGGTTCCAACGGGTCATAATATGACCGTTGGACGGTCGACCGGCCGGTCGACCGTTAGGCCAGTCAGGCTGACACGTCAGCCTAACGGCTAGTTTTCTATTTGGCCTATATAAACCCCATCTCTTTGGGATATTGGCCAAGATTTTTACAAGAAAAAATACCCTGTTTTCAGAGTTTAAAAACAAGTTTTTAAAAGAGTTTTTGTGCTAAAAAGATTGATTCTTATTTGTTTTGGGTTTTTGGAAAATCAAAGAAAACTAGGTTTTGGGATTTTGATTTGATCTTGCATTTTCTATCTTTTACAAGAAATTTCCCAAGTAGTTTTTCTTTGTTGCTTGTTTCCAAAAACACCTTGTTTCCACACTTGAGCTATCACCTATCCTAATCTATTAGGATCTTGTTTTTGGGGAAAAAGAAAAGAGAAAGAAAGATTGTGTTTGTGGTCTTTGTAACCACTTATTGTAAACCCTCCTTGCTTTTGTGAATCCCTCTTCGATAGAGGTGATCGGAGTGGTATTGGTTTGGATCCCTCTTAGGTAGAGGTGATTGTGTGGTTGTGAGCCTCTTCGGTAGAGGTGATTGTGTTTGCTTTGGCTACGGGCCGTATCCCTCTTCGGTAGAGGTGGATTGTGGTTGTATAGCCTCGGTGGCTTTGTAAGGTTGAGAGAGGAGTTTGGTACTCTTATAGTGGATTTGGAAATCCTACACGGTGGTGTAGGCGGGGATGTAGAGTTGGGTACTCGAACCTCGAAACAAATCTTTGTGTTAGCGTTTGATCCAATTTCTCTCAACTCTCTCTCATTTATATTTGTGCTAGCATCATTTCATACAAGCATCATTCTTTCATTGCATACATATCTTACATTGCTTGTGTTGCCTTGCATCTTTTATATTGCAATTCATTCTTATATGCTTGGCTTGATTGTGTGCATTTCATATTGCTTGGATTGCTTGTGTGTGTGTGCCTAACTTATACTCATCCAACAAGAGCTTCACATAGCACCTCAACCCATTTAAGGGGAATCAAGGGGAGTTAGTCCAGAGCCTCGCAAGGGAATTCGGCTACACTTGTTGTATTGTATTAGTTTGTGCATAATTTGCATTAGCTTCCGTCATTAGCGCACTTAGTTTTGCAATTAGTTTTTAGATTAGCACTAACACCTATTCACCCCCCCCCCTCTAGGTGTTCTTTTTCAATTCCTTGAGAAGAAGGACGATATTAGGGTATCAACACCCTGGATAGAGAAAGCAATTCTCTAAAAGGTCTCTGAATTCGAGAGCGCACGGTGCGTTATGAAGAAGCCTCTGCTTGTGGAGTCCTCTTGTGTGTGTGCGTCTTCTCTGGTCCTCTCTCCCTATACCCCTGATGGGCTATTTATAGGAGAGCAAGGGTATAATCGTCCCTTGAAAATATGGAAACAGATTGAATCGAATCTGTTTAAATCCGGAAAGTAGCCTTGCTGCGAGGCTAAGTCAGCTTCTGCGAAGCTAGAAATGGCAAGTCAGTTGATCCTCTTGATCTATTTTGATCCTTTCCATATCGTTGGAGGATTTTCCCTGATCTTCTTACTCGTTTTAGAAGAGTCAAGAGATTGTGGCAATCAACTGCCAATTTGATCTCTGATTTGATCTTAATTGGATTTGATTTGATTGGATTTGATCTGATTGGATCCGATCTCATCCGGAGATTTGATTGGTCAAAGGTTGACATAGCAGACCAACAGCGGAGCTGTCCGCATTGAGCTCGTAGCGGAGCTAGAGGCAGCTTCTGGCGAAGTCCGAAAGAAACCCTTTGGCGGAGCTGGAAGTCCTCTGTGGCGAAGTTCGCGAGTTAGCTTCTTGGCGAGGCTTCGAATAGCTTCAAGGCGAAGTTGGGTGATATTAGCCTCTCAAGCGAGGCTATCCCTTTGGGCTCATGCGATGCTAAGTGTTAGCACTTTATACCTGCTGAGGTCTGTTTAGAAACAATCCGGGTTCACTGTCTGCTTGCTGGATCAGTGGAGTCCAAGTTGCTTCCCTGTCCCTCGGAGATGGGTGAAAACTGGTCTTCAGCTCGTCTGTCACTTGTCTTTTGTAAATGTCAACAAGTTTAGACATTGTTCGGACCAATAAGAATCTTGTCTTTTTTAAGTGTCAACAATACCCCCTTTAAAGTTTTCAAAAGTCTGCAATGGCTCAGACTTCGGAATACTTTGAACTGCTTTGATTGATGGAGAATGAAAGTCACCATAATGGTTAAGTTCAGCTTTGCTTTAAATCCTGCTTTGGGATGTAGATTCCGAAGAATTGCACAGAGGTTCGTGACTCTGAGTAGCTTCGCGTGCGGGTAGCTCCGCATCTGGGCTTCTGGAGATACGTTCGCCCTGGAGCGTTTGTCGCTTTTCCTGAGGCCAACTGTCATGGGCCAGTTACGAGGAGGATTACTCCTTTCTTCGTGCTGATCGAGGGAGATATTCTCCGATTTGCATGTTTCCAAGGGAGGATATTCCCTTTCTTCAAGGCGCAATAAGTGCCTCTATGAGGGAGACGTTTCTCCCTTTGCACGGTTCCAAGGGAAGCCGTCCCGGTTCTCAAGGCGCAGTAAATGCCTTAAATGCGCTCATGCTTCCACGCTTGAGGCGGCAGCGCTCAGGCCATGGGGCCTATAAATAGGACACTTGAGGTCCTCTGAAGAGAGAAGTGATCTGCTCTTCCCCTCTTCTCTTGGTTGAGAGAGATACTCAGATCTCTGAATTAGTGGGAATGCCCACTCTGGTCATTATCTGGCCAAGGACCGGTAAGTCTTGATCATTCAACGACTTCACCGATTTTAGGGAATTCATCTCCCTTAATTCAGCTTTAGCGGCTGCTTCAGGGATTAGCTTCCCTTGTTCTCCATTTAACTGATCTGCGGAGAAGGATTTCAGCATAGCTTCCCAGCGAAGCTATCATCTTGACTTGGTCAGAGAAAGATCACTGCATGCTAAGTCCGCTGCACAGGCAGAACTTGGGACTTAGTCTCTTCAAGGTTGAGCCAGTCTTGCCATATAGGTGAGGCTAAGACTGTGTCCCATAGGATCAGTCTGGCTTAACCGTATAGGCGAGGCTAGGACTTGGCGTTTGCTGAGCTAGCCCATCATCACTGTGCAAGCGAGGCTTATCCTCTGCTCCAATCGAAATCGGATTGCTTCGCCCCAAAGAATTCGGCTTTAGCGCTTTTGCAGTATCTTTTATGTTTAACTGCTAACTTGCTCCAATTTTGCATTGCAGTGAGCTATGTTCGCCGATCTTGTGTCTTGATGAAAGAGACCGAAAAGTTACCTTATGCTTCCCCAGTTGAAGCTTTACTTTTAAGCAGGAGGAACAACTTGGGGCAGCTGATGTGTGTCCTACAGGCTATTGGCAGCCTCTTATCCGAGATGATTCGTTCTGAGGTGAGGCTGGTAGCCGCTTATCCGAGATGATCCACTTCGGGAAGGCGGATGTCACACCTGTGAGATCACTGACATCATTGCCAATTCCCATTATAGGTGATCTATCGTGTTGGCGGTGATAAGTTCATTGCCAATTTTCATCAAAGGTGATCCAGCTTCCTGGTGGCAAAATCTGTCATTATGTGGAAAATTATGGCCGTGTCCTCGTGGCACAACTGGTTACGGCCTTGTGCAGGAGGAAGGCCTTTCGTGTCCAGTTGGTCTGGTTTGGAAGCAGATAAAACCACTTGTATGCCTTTTGCGCAAATGATCTTGCTGAGCAACTGAATCTGTTGTACGAAACACAACCTTGATGTAGTATCAAAGTACCATTCCTCTTAAATCAATGAAAGTTCATTTTCTGCTCATCTGATTTTTGCCTGTCTTCATTAAGAATTTGGCCATAGCGGGGCTAAACTCTGTGCGGAGTTAAGGACAGGGTCCTTTTGAATGAGCTTCGCACGATGCTGGCATATCGGCGAACTGTGCCTTTAGTGGGCTAAGGCAACCTTTTGGCGAAGTTCTTGATGAACTTGTGCGAAGTCCGCACTTCGGCTCATTGGCGAGGTTAAGCCTTAGTGGCTGAATCAGCGCTTCTCGGGAAGGCGCTTTAGGCGGTGTTTCAAATTAATTTGAAACGACAGCCTGTACTCTTTTCGAGGCGTCGTTTCAGGCGCTCATTGGCCTATAAAAGTCCGATCGGACTGTAGAGAGGACAGATCTCTTCACTTGAAATTTTTAGAGACCTTTAGACTCTTCTTCTTCCTCTTTCCCTTCCATTAAAAAAAATTTGAAAGCTTCCGCAGCTCTTCAATGGCGCCCAAGACACGAGCGGGAAAAGAAGTGGCAACTTCTACAGCGGAGGGCCCTTCTCCTCCTCCGTCATCGAACGACCAATCGCCGGTAAGGAACTGTCCCTTTTGATTACAGACTGTCGTCTCTCCTTTAAGGCCGACTTCTGGCTGTCCTTGGATAAATCCAACATGAGTCCAATTCCCTGATTTTACCTTGATTTCTTGATCGGGAATCCAAGAACTGAAGAGTTCTTCCTCAAGCTTCCAAGCGAAGTTACCTTTAGGCGGTTCACATCCTGTTGAATGACAGGATGCGAAGCTGTCCTTTGATATTTGACAGAAAAGGACCGTAATGCCCTTCTGACGAAGTTATCCTTCGAGGTTTTGTCACATCCTGTTGTTCGAAGCTAAGCTTCCAAAGCGAAGCTAACACTTGGATGTTTTCCTGCATCCTGTCCTCGTGTGGGATGCGGAGTTACACTGCAGCTGCGAAGCTAAGCTTTGGGACGAAGCTATCGTTTAGGCCAATCCTTGCTCAGAGGGCGAGGCTATGCCTTGTCAAATTTTGCGTTCTGATTTTAGCCCTCTTTCGGTTGATGAACTAATCATAGTTTCTCTTTGTTCCTGCAGTACACTATACTCCTGGTCCTTCAAACAACCTGTTCGGGAGGACCATGGGATCGGATGGCAATATCAGCTTGCAATTTCAAGGGCAGGCTTCTCTGTTCAGTGAGCGGAGTTCTCTCGTCAGAGATACGCTTATTCATGGTGGTGATCAATATACCACGAGGAGTATCCTGACCACAGCTCCCCTTGAAGATGTCGACCGTCGAATTTATAGGAAGCCTGATTTCATGTTCGGGGATGCCGCACCAGACCCTGACAACCAACTACATGCAGGGGAAGGGCAGTGGATTTTCCAGTTGGATGGCGAAAGGTTCTACCTTCCGTCCAACAAGCGCCATTTTTCTTTGTCTTCCTTCCAGTGCGTGACGCAGGCTCGGAAGATGTTGTGGGAAGTGAGCCGGAGTACTGACTCTGTTCACATAGGAAAATTGATGCTTCAATCTCCTGGTTATGCAAGAGCGGGCCCTCCTCATTGCATAATGGGCCTGCATCCTGGGCATGTGTCACGAGAGATCCCAGTGGGAGAGAATCCTGCAGTGGCGCTGACCTTTGGCAACCAATTCTGCAAGGTCAATGGGAACTACCCAGCTACTGACTTCAGGACTCCAGGCTGGATTCACCCTCCGAAGGCATGATGGGTGAATTTGACTACCTACATCCTTGCTCATTTCGAGGAGGATTTGGAGAGGCTGAACCTCTACGAGGCCGTCAGGGCGACCTGCTACGGTATTGAGATGAACGTGGCGTGCTTTTACGCCATTTTTGAATTGTATTGCCCAGCTTCAGGGACTTTCTCCACCCTGTTGGCGAATTGGATATGGCCTTGCATGAGATGTGGGAAGTCTCTGCTCTGCCTTTTGGGTCTCCTCCCTATGAAGAATACTTCCCGTGCGAGGCATTGGCGCTTCTGGAGAAACAGGAGCCTGCCTTGTTCGAGACCTACAGGGAGTTAATGTGCCACTTGTATATTTACTCTAGTATGCATGGGGGCAATAAGGGAACCTCCTGTAGCTTGAAAAGCTGGGGAGACTATTTGTTCCCAGATATGGAGAATGCTCCTGAGGCAGCACATTGCGGAGTTGCTGATGAAGACATCTTTGACCGGATGCAAAAGCACTCCCAAGGGGATCTAGTTGTGAAGGAAGACGATGGTCCCTATGAACAGGGTGATGTTTTTCGAAGCTTCCATCATCAGGCTCGCAGGCCGATGTCCCGGAAGGCACTTCTGGCTGGTTTCCTAACAGTCTGGCTGAAGAGATGCGTGGTGCCGTCTTCTTCGGGTGACATCGTTCATCCGAATGTTTTTGCTGCCCGCTGTTCGTTTGGTTCATGGTCGCCCTCTGAGACTTCTTTCGGCTATGGTGTGTTGTATCCAGAGAGGCCTTCGTGCATTGACGGAGGCTTTTTGCAGGCCACCAACGACGAAGCGTGGAAAGGGGACCATTTCGCCCCGCGACGGACCTACCCCAGAATAGGTCTGCCGTCGTATACTTACTTGATGGCGTGGTTCGCCTTGCATTGTCCTTCTCTAATCGAAGCTGGAGAGGATCCCCGCGCAAGATGTTCGAATGGCGCTCCTCCGCCGATTCGAAGGATGCTCATGGCAGAAGACTTACGTGACTGAGGCCCGTAAATTAGTATGTCGCTATGACGTCTATAGTCCTTTCCGCTGTTTTCCCCCCGTATTCGGGTGCAGGCTATGGGGAAGAGTTCAAAGATGCGGGGGAGGGGCATTCGTCCCTGAGCCGGGGAGTTTTTGAGTGGCTGGTCAGTATCCAGCCTTCACATCTATTGTACCGGAGCGGGGATAGCTGCTACTTGGAGCCTTACGTCCCAAGTCAGTTTGCTCGACATTTTGGATATGACCAACTGTACGTGGGCAACCCGAATCTCAATCTGGCTTTCATGGGGAGCCTTATTGATGGGGCCCGTGCCTGGCGATTCTTTACTGCAGCGGTACTGGGGCGCGGCTGTGTACACCGTTGAGGGCTCCCAATCTCCTGATGACCCTATGCTTCTGTCAGTGGTATGCCACTTCCAACTCCACACCTCTCGAATTCAAGGTGAACAGTTCTGGTGTGAAGTTAATTTCTCAGCGGCTGAGGCAGAAGGCTTCTGAGAAAAGGGAAGACAAAAGGGTTCGCACCCCAGGTATAGAGGAGTTTGTCTGTGGAAGACAGCGAGGCCTCAAATGCCGAGAGTCCTCGCTTCGAGGTGGGAGCGGGGCTGAGACTCCTGCAATTGGCTCTGGTGTGATGGGGACCGTTCCCCCTCATCGTGTAGAAGAAGTGGAGGAAGAGGATTCTGAAGTCAACTTCAAAAGAAAGCAGGCAGGTAGCTCTCGTAGGAAATCGTTGGCGAAGAAGCCCTGCCGTCAAGCTCCTACGATTGTCGTAGAGGGTCATCCCTCTACAACGATTCCTCCTGCTGCCCCATTAGCAGCTGAACCGTCGGTTGCTGAGCCGACTAGCGGTGAATTCGCTCCGGGTCTGGGTAAGATTAACCATGTCCATATAATACGCCTTTTTGTGTGTTCCCATTGACTTATTATCAATTCTTCTTGATTGTAGGAGCGAGGCAGTTGGAGAGCAAGAAAACATTATGATCCCCTATTTACTTATGGAACTGAAGCTGGTTTCTTTTGCCCGTCCGGAAGAGTCCGGAGGTGATGTGGCCGACATTGGTCCCTCGGGCGCTGGGACTTCTAAAGGAAGTCCTGTGGCATCAAGCTCTATTGGGTGGTCCACAGGATACTCAGCAAGCGAAAGCGAGCCGGCTATTCGTGCTGATTCCGCCAAGAATTTTCGTGGAGCCCCTGGAGACTGATGTGGCTGACGAGATGTTTGAGGCGACATCATCCTTTGGTATTGTCCTAACCTCTTGGCTTCTTTTGCATATTGTGTCCCGACTAACCGCAGTCTTGTTACAGGTGTTCGGCCTCAAGATGCATCAGCTTTAAGAGAGCCAGAAGATTTCCCCGAAGGGTCAAGGGGTGACATGAGCGCTTCGACCACGGCTGATGCTGCTGTGCTGGATGCGCT